>JAVTVY010009810.1:0-46617 GCA_036873755.1 Hanleya hanleyi | reverse complement strand
AAATCTGAAATCAAAGAGATGTAACATTAGATATGATCTGCAATATCTTGGATCTTGGTCAAAAAGAAATCTGAAACCAACGGAAGAAACAGTACATACGGTCTGCAATGTCTGGGTACTATAACCAGTCACAGAGAAATCTGAAACTAAAGAGATGAAACAGTAGATATCATCTGCATAGTCTGGGTACTGTGACAGGTCCTAGGGAAATCTGAAATCAAAGAGATGTAACATTAGATATGATCTGCAATATCTTGGATCTGTGACAGGTCAAAAAGAAATCTGAAACCAACAGAAGAAGTAGTACATACGGTCTGCAATGTCTGGGTACTATAACCAGTCACAGAGAAATCTGAAACCAAAGAGATGAAACAGTAGATATCATCTGCATAGTCTGGGTACTGTGACAGGTCCTAGGGAAATCTGAAATCAAAGAGATGTAACATTAGATATAATCTGCAATATCTTGGATCTGTGACAGGTCAAAAAGAAATCTGAAACTAACAGATAAAACAGTACATACGGTCTGCAATGTCTGGGTACTATAACCAGTCACAGAGAAGTCTGAAACCAAAGAGATGAAACAGTAGATATCATCTGCATAGTCTGGGTACTGTGACAGGTCCTAGGGAAATCTGAAATCAAAGAGATGTAACATTAGATATGATTTGCAATATCTTGGATCTGTGACCGGTCAAAAAGAAATCTGAAACTAACAGATGAAACAGTACATACGGTCTGGGTGCTATAACCAGTCACAGAGAAATCTGAAACCAAAGAGATGAAACAGTAGATATCATCTGCATAGTCTGGGTACTGTGACAGGTCCTAGGGAAATCTGAAATCAAAGAGATGTAACATTAGATATGATTTGCAATATCTTGGATCTGTGACAGGTCAAAACGAAATCTGAAACCAACAGAAGAAACAGTATATACGGTCTGCAATGTCTGGGTACTATAACCAGTCACAGAGAAATCTGAAACCAAAGAGATGAAACAGTAGATATCATCTGCATAGTCTGGGTACTGTGACAGGTCCTAGGGAAATCTGAAATCAAAGAGATGAAACAGTAGATATGATCTGCATTGGCTGGGTACTGTGACAGGTCATAGGCAAATCTGAAACAAACAGATGAAGCAGTAGATATGATCTGCATTGTCTGGGCACTGACAGGTCAAAAGGTCAACAGTCAAGTAATCACTCAGCTTGAAGATCAGGAAAATGAGAATATTTATCAGCGGTATATTTCAATTCAGGGCTGTGAAATGTGACCCAACTTCATGTATACCGTCATAGCAAACATATTCATTTTGAGATGTGATCTCTCCAGTTCTAGAATATGTATTCTGTCTTTTGGATATGCCGAGCTGAGGTCAAAAGTTCAGCAGTTGCTGTATTCCTAAACAAGCCAGTGCTCTATTTTGGGAAAGCTAATTGTTTCATTACAGAATTAATGTGTTTGTTTGGCTGGCGCATATTGAAGCCAATTTTGTCTCTTGTTATAGTGCTGTCTTTACTGATGATACTTCACCCAGTCACATTATCCTGACGCTATGACTGGGTCAACCAGTCCTTGATCTATCCTCCTAATGCTGAGCATCAATGAAGGAAGCAACAAGTTCCAATTTTTAAGTGTTAGGTATGACTCGACCAGAGATTGATCATAGGACCTCCCACTTGTGAGGAGAATGCTCTAACCACTAGACCATTGCAGTGCAGTGAAATGAAGAGGCTGTTACTTACATGGGCATTGTAGGCGGTACAGACTCAAATATGAAGAGAACTCACTGAGGTCGACTTACAGTGGCTGCAAAACATGTACAGAGAAAAGTAACATTTAGCATTCAGATTTATTTCCTTTTTTTTACATAGAATCACGAGTGAGAAGATTATTTTAGTGTTACTCAAGCACCATACAGCCTGCATGGTCACGCTTTCATCTCCTGGTCATCAACCTCATATATTCTGAAAGATTAAATGATCATAGACTGCTAGAGTTAAAGATCTCATCAGTCGTAAAGAATAACCTTTTTGACAAACTGATGGTCTAATACAGATTTAAACTACATTGAGATGATAGATTACACTCGTCTCAATGATGAAATCCACCATGAAAATATATTCTTGCTATTCTCCCCTGACTGATGAGGATCTGGAATTGAGATTGCTGATGGATTTTCAGGAAAGGGTTCCTTGTTTCTTCTTGCACAGAAAAATATGAGGGAACAGCAAGATAAATCTTCTTAGTTCAGCAGTTTTGAGAACGATAAATTTAAATTTCATTTATTTTTGCAGTCCATGTACAAGCTCTACTCACAGGCATAATGGTTAACACTATCAGAATACCCACCATGAAGCTCACAAGTGTCTTCAACCTGAGAATGCACTGAACCTGCAAGAGAATGATATTTATTTTATCATGTTTAAGGCAACAGTATCTCTTTCTAGATTCAAGGCATGAAATGTTCAGAATTTCAGTCCTGGTCGAGGCTGTTTACTACTCAATTTTATGTGAGATCCAAATAATATATTCACCAATTATTACTTTCCTGCAAATATAAACATGTAGTAAGTAGGCCTACTGGACAATTGCCATGGCAGATTAACTTTAGGCCATCCATAATAATAGTTGTAAATAAGGTTCAATAATAGACATTGAACCTGATGTCATCACTGCACTGCATTGTGGGAATCAGAAGTATAAATCCACCATCTTTGGACTACACAGGTGGAAACTGTAATTCAGTTGGCATGAATACACAATGCATCATGGGATAGAAAGAAGGATAAAATGTCATCAGGTTTCATGGATATTGGTGAGTAGGTAGGTTGGAAGGCATTTTTATTTCATTTTATAATTTATCATTATCAAATGTGATTTTGACAAAACATTTATAAAACAAGATTTGAAATTGGTTATAGGTTATGCATATGTAGATTTATTGGTATCTACTTATTTATAACTCAAAAAGTCATCATAACATTAATTTTTGAAAATTTTAAACAGATCACTACTGGAATCCTTTTATATTTCAAATACTAAAAAAATGAGGCTACCCAAAAATTGCTAAATATTTTTGGTAGGATGGTTACATCAAACACAGATCTTATATAACAATGGCCCTACTCTGGTGAAGATGTAATCAGATCTACATATTGCCAGTTCATGGCATAACTACAAATTTGCTTGTGACATTGTCCAGACATGCCTTATTTTATTTCTTGTTCTCAGTGACTGTGGATCATCTGTCAGAATATTTCCAACATTATATGCTTCTGACCAGATTGCATTATCCTGGGTGACAGGTCATGACAGTCATTACAGGAACTCATTCGTGATATTTGTGACATTATGCTTATGTATTTGGATATAGACTGGTTGCCTCCCCTGTATATCCACACAGAAGACAGGTCATGACCAGCATCGTTGATTCAAAATTCTGTCTGGATATAGACTCATTCTACACATTTCAGAATGTATCGTGTCCCAATAAACACTCCTGATCTGGAGAATGAACAGGCAGCGAAACGAATGCTGGCATAACCGGTCTACTGTATGGGCATACAGGGGAGGTAACCCCTGATTTGGATTCTCCATTCTCGGGACAGATGTCTATCTTGCCTAATATACGCTAGGAGATTATACGAGAAGTTCAGTTGTTTGCTTTTCTTCTAATTTGATGGCTCACACCAGAAGGGCATGATATCACTATATATATTGTTTGCTATTTTCTTCTGTTGCACACATAAAAATCTCCAAATCCATAATCTATCAGTATCAGGTCTCTTCAAAATGTACATGTAGACATTTGCTGATTTGAAATGGGTAATGTTTACACAATATATAAACAACAAATTTGAAATAGATCAAATTCAAAGTAATGTGCTGACACACTCGTCATTAGTTTCAATTTTAGCGCCTCTTGCTGACAAGCATAGGTGGCTGTTTATAATACACAACCAACTCTGATGACCAACACATACTACACTGGCTTTCATTATCTGCCAGAGGCATAGTAGTAGCATGTCTCTGGTGGAGCGAGAATGCAGACGATGTTACCATATGAGTTTTACACTGTATTATATGGGAATATTATTTATCATGCCTTACACCATGTAAACATATTTGTTAACTCTTTTCATGCATCACACATCTCAGTAGTGCAGTGCCCATGCGTATTCTCCATTTGGTCAGCATACAAGTACAATTCAATTCTGAAAGTAAACAGAAATATTTTAGATAAATTGGGAAACTGGTAATAAGTACATGTATTCCTTTCCTTTGAAATAGTACCAGATTTTAAAATAAAGAAAAATCTCTCTTTTTCAGTCAGAATAGCAATCATCTCATAATATTGCTCAACAATGTTCAGCAAGAAATTTCCAGTAATAGAATGATTGAATTAAATGCCTTTTCAATCAAAATAGCAATCATTTCATACTATCATGACTATTGCTGATCAACAATGTTCAAGCACTAAATTTCAGATATAAATTAATGGTATGATATAACTGAACTGATATGTAACTAAATTCCGTAAAATTTGAATACAGGAAATATATGGCAATCTAGGAAGATAAATCCACATTCTACATTTGGCTAAAGATATAAAGTCCCTGCTCACCTTTCATGAACTTAATACATATACCGGTACTGAAACCTATAATTATTAGTCTCTGTATGCCTGCATAAAATCCGCCTTTTGCACTTCAAATTCTCCAGCTTAGGGCAGCATGGTTTGTACCATGTTTGTCTGGCACAGGAGGTAGATTAAAGAATCAAACAGATTGGGCTCTCTGAGGATCCATTGTGATCAGTGTCTGTAGAGCGTAATTTTCAAAATTTTCAAAAAATCGAAATTCAATTTTTTTTGTAGTTTTGGCTGGGTTTTGTTGGGGTTGGGGTTTTGTTGGGGTGTGTTTGTTTGTGTCATCGTCGCCGTGTGACCAATAAGGTTAGGTGCGACGTTAAACTTCAAACAACCAACCAACATCAAATTCTTGGACAAAGGATTCACGCCAACAGGTACACTGATGCGTGACTCCTGCATAAATTTGTGGTTCACACTAGTCCTCTATTCTTATGGCTTCATTTTTAATCAGTGGTATATGAATGGACTATTTTTGACTTGCAGTTGCAAAAGGTATCATCAATGTATTAAATCATAATCAGGGGCAAATACAGGCCTGTTTTGCTACCCTTTAAAGGTGCCCAAATTACAGCTCGTCTCCAAAAAGCCCAAATTACAGACTTTTTGATTTCTTCCAGGATTGAAAAAGAATTGACCAGGTAACATCTGCACATTCTGTGTTCTGTTCAGATCAACAAAAATCAGTTTGAAGACTTTGTGAACAATCCAGGGTCTCCTAACATGTAATTCCACTCAAGGACCTAAATTTATCCCAAATTAGAGGGCTGGAAAGGGTGCCCAAATTAGAAAACTGTATTTGCTCCTGATAATGGTCATAATACATTTCTTGGAATAGATATTTGATGCATATTTACAATATTTACACCATCAATAGTTAAAAATCTGCCCTATGCTGTAGATATAGGCTGGAGCGGAAGATAAAGAATCACAAATGTACGCCGGGAGTCGTGCATTGATGCACCGGAAGTGACGCTGATGCGAATCTATCCTACCTATATGTATCGAAGTGTAAACTTTTTATATGATTAGTAAAATAGCATCATCAGCATGGAGGATGAAGTTTTGTCCCGCAGTGAAGTCACCAACCAAGAAGATCTCCCTATATCCATGTCATTACTATAGGCATGGTTCAGCTAACTTCTTTTAGGAAGGGGGTTGGGTGTACTTCATGGACGTGTTTTTGATCAGGTCTGAGCCAGGTGCCCCCACCAATAAAAATCTAAATCTAGTTATAGGATTCAATTTCAAAGGGGACTTATCCATGCCAACTGTAGGTTCTTTCGGGTGTCCGGTGGGTGGTCAGATATTCTAAAACTCCCCCCCACCCTCCTCGCCATTAGACGGGCCTACATGTAGTCCCAGTCGATTTACGTTCAAGATTGGACTATAGATGGATCTACATTAAGGGGCAAGGAATATTTTCTTGTTCTTGGGCAATTTTCTATTTCTCATGGTGTTTTTCAGTTTCATTCTCAGATAATTATAGAAGCCAAAACTTAAAGACATTTATTATTGTGATTTGTCAGCTGGGTTACCGGTATACTGATTACTCATAAATAATTATCCTTGTTATCAAACTACAAATCTCTCACCCTGATAAACAGTTGATAAAAAGCTTTGTGCCTTCGCATTGGTCATTGAACATGTATGCCAAGTCTCGCATCGATTGGTTCAGTGGGTCCAGACCTTATAAGGTTTTCATATCAATCTTGACGGCCGCCGGGGTTTTCCGACCAATCGACTTTTGGGGAACTTTTTCAGGAAACAAAATTACATAAAAGATATCTTTTTAATATCTGAAAATAGTAAGGGGTGGAGGGGGGGGGGGATATGTCCAGAGAGGAATATGTCCAGGAAGGAATATGGAGAGGGAGGGAATAATAGAGGGAGGGAATAATAGGGGGGGGGGGTGATGTCCTGCAAGCATCAGACTTGCCCTGAAAACGTGTGAATCCCCAGGTAAGCTGCTAAGCTCGACGTTAGGGCGAGTTGGGTGTGCATGGGCGGGGGAGGGGAGGGGGTACAAATTATACAATGGGTGACAGCCTTTCTTTTATTATTTGGATGTTCGCTTGCGCTTAAACCGACCCCCTGCTATAATTTTAGAGTGATGGAATTATTTACCTGGTCCTGCCTGTCATAGCGGGTGGAATATTTGCCGTATACGGAAAATCGGCACAGGCAGGTGCTTCTTGATGTTGTTGTTGTGCCGATTGCGTTCGTTTTCTGTTCCTGAGTTTCAATGCCTTTGTAGATCGGGATGTTCTCTCTTTTGGATTGTTGAGCTTGATATCTCGAGCGCATGGCTCAAGTCTTTGAATCAGCATACCCAGAACCGACATCGGACTTCCAAAATATGAAATAAATCGGTTTGACTGAGCTGAAGATGTGGTGAGTGTTTTTTCCTGTCAGCCAGACAGCGTGGTTCAATCAAGGGCCGTAACTCGTAATTCACTCCATCCTCCCAAAAATCCCAATTTGAAAGCGGACGCGCACGTAACTCCAAACTGACGACCATCTTTACCTCCGATTAACAAAGAGTTCTTTTTATTTTCCTAAATTTTTAATGTTAACAATATTTGTCCATTTTAAAATGGTACAATGATGGTGCAATATACCGAGGATGGCTCTTCTTACCCTCAAACAAACGAGAGCCAATGTAGGACCGACATTGGAACAATCCAAACCGTATACATTTTGGACCGACAGCCGTCGCCAATGATGTACCAATATATAATGTTACATCGTCGGCAACATCAAATGGTACCATGATGGTCCAACATAAATTGTTACATTGCTGTAACACTCACTGGTACACGAATGTTCCACTATATATCGGTGTCATATTGTGGGGAAAACGCGTGTGATAACACGGGGGTCCATTCATATAATAACTTCAATTTCTCGCCAAACTATTTCCGGTAATTCAAAACGGTTTTCTATTGAGCTTTTTAATTAGTGTATGAAGTGCATTTATGTGCTTAATTTATGGTATGTTAACAAGCTTGGGCTCACAGACTAGCGTTCTGGGTATCAACTTGCATATAATGAAGATTCTCTTTCCCCTACGTGTTTATAGTTTCATTCGTTCAACCTACAACCTATAGATATCGTCGTGTGATCACGTCCTTCACGGCATCCACATGAACAAATACAATAAACCCATGACCGAGACAAACGTAAAAAGTACCTGTACAAGCGACTAGTCCGTCATACAATATTTGGCCGTAGTCAGTCAAAGAAATTTGGCGTCCATAATTCAAAGACCTAATTCATATAACAGCATTAGCTTCACATTCAAAAAACAAATCATAGTATACATAAAATTAGGCAAGAGAGAAGCGGTCAACAGTTATCAGTGACGATGGGAAGATATCATGGATGCTCCAAAGATATCAAATCCATATCGCTGATCAGCATTTTTAATCCATGTGATTTTCGGTCTTTAGGTGTTTCGATTGGACGATACAATCGAAAATACGCTATAACTTGACAAACTGGTATAAACATTGCCGAACCTTCTGTCAGTATCATTTAAACCATACTGAAACACCGATCCAAGCTCCAGCATCCACAACAGTTCCCGATCTCGGATTGTTCTCTCAAATCCAAAGGGGGAATCCTTAGTAAATGGGTAGACTATGTCTATAATCTTGATACTACAGTTGTCTCAGCCATGGTCGGGGCCAGAAAAATATTCGCATACAAGCAATTACTTTACCTAACCGATTTTTTGTGACCGTTCACCCTCCGATGGAGTTTTTGGGTAGTCTTGCCAACATCCTGTTGATCACACTTCTGGCAGGAAACTAAATGAATACAGTTTGTAGTAGAACAACCAAGATCAACGTAAGAATTAACAGCGTATGACTTACCAGTTAACATGAAACTGAATGAAGCTGAAGTATTAAAGAGTGGATATCTCATTCACCAAACGCTATATAGACGATCTTCTCGCTGTGGATAATCGCTATATAAATGACGCAGTGAAGGATATATATCCACCTTCACTGGATTTGAAGGAAACTACAGATAGCCCTACAGACACATCATATTTAGATCTATATCTCTATAAAAATGAAGCGGGCATTCTCTCTCGTCGTCTTTATGACAAAAGAGATGATTACAATTTCGACATCGTAAACTATCCCTTTCTGGACAGCAATATTCCAGCGGGACCTGCATATGGCGTATACATATCTCGCTTAGTAGCATTTGCTAGATCCTGTGTTAAATGTGACGATTTTAATCAACGTCACAAAACATTGTTGCAGAAACTTATAAAACAGGGCTATTCCACTAAGCGTCTCCACTCAAGGTTTCTCAAATTTGGCGATACATATCGCATGCTGATAGCAAAATACGAACGTAGCGTGCAAGATCTATGGCGCTACGTTTCGTAACTTGTGTCTAATTCCGCTTAACCCGGGGCTAGGGCCGTATGAACCCATGTACTTCAAGATCCTCATGGTACTCATATGAACAGTCACAATCAAAGCGTGACTGAGATACATCTTCTTTTTTTTTTTTAGATGACGACTCTATAACGAATATTATGGATTAAGAATACTGATCAGCGATACGGATTTGATATTTTTGGAACATCATGATGTCTTGCCGGCATCATTGAAAACTGTTGCAGGAAACAAGCCTATGTTTATGTATACTATGATTGTCTTTTTGAATTTGGTGCTAATACTGTTATATGGAATATGAAATAGGTCTTTGGATTATGGACGCGGATATTCTCTAATGGACGACGGCTGGATTATGAATGACGGACTAGACGCTTGTAATAGATAAATATCGACGGTTCACAACCACAACTATGACCTCCAAACGTGTTTAATTCCAGTCAAACTCCTTGACTGCATTAGAGTAATTGAATATTTTGATGCCTAAAGATTTAATAAACTTAGTGAACTCAAACTAGTTTGGTACAGCGTTGCGTACATCAGGATCATTCGGGAATCGTGGTCCAAGGAATATCATCTTGTCATATTACTTCGTGTCAGAATATGCCATTGTATTTTCACACTATCCAACATGGAGACTATACAACATGGAGACTAACAGGGCTAGAGAAATAAAATTCACAACGAATTCTGTATCATAAAAAGAATGATCCTCTGGACAAAAGCAACTACAGACCTGCAAGTATTCTGCATACAACTTCCAAGATTTTCGAAAGGGTCTTACATGACCAACGCGCCTGTTGCTTTGAAAACATATTTAGTCCGAGCTGTCCCAGCATCATAGCAACTGAGCGCCCTTAAACGAATAAGGTTGTTAGATATTCATACAAATCTGGCCATTTACCACTCATTTATCATGTGTAATTATAATTTCTGTTCGCTTATCTGACAGTTTTGCACTTTGAAGAGCTCTAAAAGTAGGAAAACCCAAGAAAATCTTCGTTTTGTATACATTGAATTCAACAGCGATTATACTGTTTTACTTAGAAAGACAAATCTTCATAGCTTACATTACAACACATATAAAGGAAATGGGAAGAGGTGCCGACATACTGGCAGAGCTACATGACTTCACAGTATAGTCTTCCGGTTAACCTATTCTAAAGCACATACCAAGAATCTTACGATTCCGAAGACAACGCCTTATAGCGTCAGAGGATTTTAAATGTCTTTATTACTTAGGGCCCGAATTTATCTCAAATGTTCACTCTTACGAACCCCGCCTATAATTTTGGAAACGAAAATCGCTTCATTTTACCTAGAGTTATGAAAACTAGATACGGCTTACGCTTTTTGACTTATGCTGCATCCAAACTTTGGAATGAACTTCCTAACGAATTTCTGATATATGAAAATATAAAGACTTGAAAGAATGTTGTCTAATTAGGGCGATATGCAAGAGGTAGGAAACATTGACATCTGGTGACTAAAAAGCAACCATATGACTACAGGAAAGCATTCCTCGGCACCCCACATTCAGATCCGAGAATACGGTGGATTCTCGGAGGTAGCCTGAGTATGGAACGGAATTGAAACGGTGCCAACAGTACATGTTCCGTGTGTGGGTAATTCTTATCACTTTGATGCATGTTTTCTAATTTTATTAGTCATTCCTAGTCGATTTAATGGCTCATTTGTGCTAGTGATACAATGTTCACTATTGTATCTACTTAAAATAAAGTTTGCCTAAAAGTCATGTGACTTTGTCAGTATGTCGGCACCTCTTCCCACTTCCCTTACATGTGTTGTAATTTTATTAAAACATATCATCAAAACCTATCATCAAAACTTATAAGCCCTTAGACGCATGGCTGGGAAATTAAGGCACCTGCTATTTAATACATGTCACGGGTTTAGAAACGTGATAAAAACATCAATTATACAATAATATCAACACAGATATCATCCTGTCGTATGACTTCGTGTCGGAATATGCCGTTGCTTGTTTACACTATCCAACATGTAGAATATCAGGACTAGAGAAAAATAAAATTCACAACGCATTCTGTATCATCAAAACCTATAAACCCTGAGACACGAGCAATTTAACGCGTGGCTGGAAAAATAAGGCACCTGCGAAATAATAAATGTCACGGGTTTGGAAAAGTGATAAAAAAAAATCAGTTATAGAATAATATCAACACAGCCATATATGAACAGTCAATGAGCATTTTTCCGTCAACAAAATGGACTGGAAAGAGACTTCAACGAAGCGTTACCATTCTTATCATCTCGTAGGCCCACGTAATCTGTCATTATAGCAAGCATCAGATGTGACATTCAATATTTGATCGTCGTCCATAAAATAATTTCTCTATCAGTAAATGAAAGACCTGTTTTGTATCACACCACCAATCCTATATGTGTATGAAATAAGAATAATAAAAACACAAAATGGTTTCATACAAGAGAGAAGCGGTCAATAGTTTTACAGAAACTTATAAAACAGCGCTGTTCCACCAAGCGCCTCCACTCAAAGTTTCTCAAATCTGGCGATATATATCGCATGCTGATAGCAAACTACGAGCGTAGCATGCAAAATTTATGGCGATACGTTTCGTTACTTGTGTTCAATTCCGCTTAACCCGGCGCTATAGGGGCCGTATGAACTCATGTAATTCATGGTGTTTATATGAACGGACACAATCAAAGCGTGACTCAGATACATCATCCTCTAGATTACGATTTTACAACGAAAATAATATGGATTAAGAATACTGATCAGCGATAGGGACTTGATATTTTTGGAACATCATGATGTCTTGCCGCGGCATCATTGAAAACTGTTGACCGCTTCTCTCTTGCAGGAAACTAGCCTAAGTTTATGTATATTGTTATTTTTTTTAAATTTGGTGCCAAGGTTGTTATATGGAACACGGAATGGATCTTTGGACGCAAAAGTTCTTTAATGGACGACAGTTAAATATTGAATGACGGACTAGACGCTTGTACTTCAATAATGTCAAGACATGATGATGTTCTTTGCATAAAATCCTTATCACTGACCATTATTTTTCATCCAAATGAACGTCCAAGTCGTTTTCCACAGTATGTATATCAGTCACGCTTTCATTGTGCCTGTTCATTTGAACACCATGGAAAATGCTAAATACAGGATATTCAAAAGGCACCTAGCCTAGGTTAAGCAGAATTAGAAAAACGATCTTGCTCGCTACCATAATATATTTTCATCAGAGTACGATACTTATCAGAGAATTTGAGAAAGTTTTTGCAACATACTACCAGGCGAGATATGTATTCGCCGTATGCAGGACCTTCTGGAATATTGATATCCAGAAATGGGTAGTTCACTATGTATCCATATATGATTACCATCTGGACTATTAGTGTTTTCCTTCAAACTTTCCTTCTCAGCTATATTATTAGGCCTATAGGGATTATCCAGTGCTAGCAGATCGACTATATAGCGCAAGGTGACTGAAAAGGAACGGGCTTTGCAATGGTTATCTTTTGACAATTTACACGCGCTTAGATTCACTGCATGTACTCTCAAAGCTATTATAACATTGATCTGTTGTGGTATAAAATGAAAGACACTTATAGAATTCCAAGAAGTTTATAGGCAAATTCACAATTAACTGTATACTAAACCTGATCTCGACATAATTAAAGTTGGGATTCAAAAACCTATAATCACAGTGTCACAGTGTCCGTGGATTGGGATATCTATAAAACAATCTGATGATTATGACTGAATTTGGACTTTATGGAGATGTATGGTAAATAAACACAGGACAATATAAGTTGGAACAGAGCAATAATTATACCAAAAGGACAATGAATGACAATATAGACTAACACATGCTACATATCACAGCTTATTCAGAGGTACTCAAATATAGGGATGAAGGATTAAACAGTCAATATGCCAACTAAATCTGTAAAAAGACAATGCTGTAACAGGCTATGAATTATTTTCACATCGACGAAATACTAAAATACCAGTTAAAACTATTGAATAAATATAATTATGTTAAGAATCAATGATAACAGAAGATAAATAAGTTCCTGTGACACCGAATTACTTGTAATTACTTTGTGCTGATACAATTCGAAAGTAAGTTTCCCCCAAACGATTTTGTTCACCGTCGGAAATTTTCGAAATTTTCATTGTTAATAGCAAAGGTCAACATTCATTGATTTGTTCTATTATTACAGTTTATCCTTCTTGTGAAAGATATCAAAATGACAGCACCCGAAAGTAAGGCAATGACATAAAAATCATCCTCGTTTCAGTTATGGTTTCAGGGACCACTTTTGATTCTTGTGATGTTTTTAGAAAATTACTGTCAGTACATTTTTCTTTGTGGTTACTTCATTTCAATAAAACTGAGGTATAAGATAAGGCCGCGAATCAGTATTTGTATTCATGGCTGAAACAACTCTGGGCGAGGCCTAAATAAATTGAGAAAGCACTGACTTTTGAAAAATGACTTTGGTTGAGAATATTTTGTGAATACTTAAATGCCAAAATGTCATCGCAGTGCCTTGACGAGATTCTGAATGGGTGTAGCCCAAATTAGATTAGAAACGGGGCGCTACGAAAACTACCTATAAACCAGAGAGTATGTTTTTTTCGTCCAGATCGGTTAGAAGACGAGAAGCATATATTGCGTAGACAGCCTTTGAAGGGGAACTATCCCATTGGAATGAAATAAGCTCCTATCAGTCAAATTACTACTTTGAAGATACCTTCCGATCACATATCAGCTCGAATAATCTCTCCGACACTTCAACATTATCTGTTATCCACTTCAATGCTAGAAGCTTAAAAAAACACTATACAGAAATCATTGCGCTCATACAGAACTTGAATTTCCGCTTCACCGCAATTGGAATTTCCGAGAGTTGGCTGGACCCAGCCACGGAAGAACTTTATATCATTCCTGGTTATAAACCGTTTCCTTTATCAAGGCAAAAACGTAAAGGAGGTGGGGTCATATTATATATTAGAGACGACATTATGAAATGCTCAGTTCGAGATGACCTTTCCACTATTGATCCTAATGGAGAATTTGAATCACTGTTTGTTGAAGCTACAGATACTAACAATTCTTACATAATAGGTATAATTTACCGACCCCCTGGGAAAAATGTAGATTACTTTAATACCAGGATCCTGGATACCCTCAATACATTAAAACCAGAAAAAAGAAATGTGTCCTCATGGGAGACTTGAATATTGACCTTTTTAAGACATCTATACATGGACCATCTAAACAATTTTACGAAACTATGAAATCGTTTTATCTTTTTCCAAAAATTACTAAACCAATTCGGGTCAAATCACGTTCTGCGACCCTAATTGATCATATATTCACTAATTTCCATGAGGATGACCGTTATTCTGGCATACTCCTGTCCGACATCTCTGATCATTTTCCAGTGTTCCATATCAGCCAATGTGACCATACCTTTACTACTAAAGAACAAACTATAGTATACCGTCTTATCAATTCGAATCAACAATGTTTATTTAAAGAAAAGCTAGAGAAAATTAATTGGAGCAATGTTACTGAGGAAGTTATAAACGAAGATGAGGCTATGGGTACTTTCATTGACAATTTTACCCCAATTTACGATGAGTGCTTCCCTGTCCGCACAAAATCTACTCCCAAACAAAAAATAAACAAACCTTGGATAACTCCCGGAGCTATTAAATCAATACACGAAAAAAACAAACTATATCGCCTACATTTAACCAATAAACAACCTGAAAATACTATGCAGTATAGGCTATATAGGAACAAACTGAACCATACACTGAGGCACGCCAAGAAAAAGTATTATGAAGATGAATTTAGCAAACACAACAATAATATCAAAGAAACATGGAAGGTGATAAATAACTTAATGGAACGCCGAAAACAAAATACCCTACCTAGCAATTTTATCATTAACGGAAACGAAACTACTAACTCATCGGAGATAGCTAACTATTTTAATGACTATTTCTGTTCAATCGCATCTGAACTAGCCACTAGAATACCTCCATCTCGGACTGATTTCAGAACCTTTTTTACACGGGATCATCCGGAGCAATTTCTCCTGAATCCCTGCACGCCGGACGAAATTAAAACAGTTATCTCGGAGCTAAACAATGGATCACCCGGTATAGACGGTTTCCGCATGTCACTTCTCAAGCCTGTCTGTAACATTATAGCCAGTCCCCTGTCACATCTTGTAAATTTATCATTTGAACTAGGAACAATCCCGAACATCCCGAAGGTTGCCAAAGTCACACCTGTGTACAAATCTGGGGACAAATACTTAGCCAGTAATTATAGACCCATATCTGTTCTTCCCTGTCTTAGTAAAATCTTCGAGAAATTAGTTGCTATTAGAATGACATTTTATTTGGAAGCATATGAAACTATCTCTCCCAGCTAATTTGGTTTCCGGGCTAATCATTCCACCAGTGTCCTCATTATACGATAAATTAATTAATGCTAAAGAAGACAAAAAAATTACCGTCGCTATGTTTCTTGATTTATCTAAGGCATTTGATACGGTCAATCATGATATACTGTTAGATAAACTTGAACATTATGGATTTCGTGGAATCGCTAACGACTGGTTTCGAAGCTATCTGTCATCCCGATCTCAGCGCGTCTGTTACAACAATGTACTATCTACTTCCAGAAACATAAAGTGTGGCGTGCCTCAGGGATCGATTCTTGGCCCTAATCTACATTAATGATATATGTAACGCATCTAACTGCCTAGATATTATTCTTTTCGCCGACGACACTAGCGCCATCTTATCCGACACTAATCATGAACATTTAATCGAAACAATGTCAAACGAACTCATTAAACTTCACGACTGGTTCTCATGCAATTTATTGTCTCTCAATGTGAAGAAAACCAAATATATGCTAATCAAACCAGCTAGATCTACTATTCATGTTTCACCTAAACTCATCAGTGATGGCTATGAACTTGAATGCGTCAACACATTCAAATTTCTCGGAATCATCTTTAGCGACAAGTTAACGTGGTAGTCACATATTGGATCATTATGCTCAAAATTATCTAGAAATATAGGTATTTTAAACAATATTAAAAATTGTGTAAACAGAAAGACCCTAATAATTTTATATTACTCATTATTCTACTCTTACGTCTCCTATTGCAGCATGGTCTGGGCCAACACATATCCGACACACCTCCAGTCATTAATTATTCTGCAAAAAAGGCTTATTCGCATTGTAACATCCAGTACCAGATTAGCACATACCTGAAACCTATTCCTGGAGCTAAATATTCTTCCTATACATACAATAAATGATTATCTTATTCTGATATTTGCGCACAAATTTTTTTTACCCATGTACTTCAAGATCCTCATGGTACACATATGAACAGTCACAATCCAAGCGTGACTGAGATACATCATTCTTTAGATGACGACTTTACAACGAATATTATGGATTAAGAATACTGATCAGCGATACGGATTTGATATTTTTGGAACATCATGATGTCTTGCCGGCATCATTGAAAACTGTTGACCGCTTCTCTCTTGCAGGAAACAAGCCTATGTTTATGTATACTATGATTTTCTTTTTGAATTTGGTGCTAATACTGCTATATGGAATATGGAATAGGTCTTTGGATTATGGACGCGGATATTCTCTAATGGACGACGGCTGGATTATGAATGACGGACTAGACGCTTGTAATTTCTTCCCTCCAGCTTGCAAAATTACTTCACTAAGCTATCTGCTATACACAACTATCCAACCAGACAGGCCAACCTTAATTTATACAGGCCGTTTTATAAATCGCAACTCTCATTCTATTCTTGTAAAATAAAGGGACCCCGATTATGGAATTCACTACCCGTCAGCCTGAAATCTTGCGCCTCCAAGTCTGTTTTTAAATCTCGCCTAAAAAAAATCCTGTTAAACAGTTTGTGACACGGTAACCTGGTATACGTAAACTCATTGTAAACTCGTAAACTCACTAGTTATTTATTTACCCTGTACTCTCCTGCAATCTGTGAGTATTCATCCGACCTTCTTTATCACTAGTTAAGCATGCTCGGTTGTCTATCCAGCGCGTCACGTCTATTTATGTATTTTTGCAACAACTAAATGTTCTCGTCCTAAGCATTGATTTCTCGACAAATTAGCAATAGTGGTGCTTATATCTTATTCACCGCCTCTGTATATATGATAACATTTCCATGATTTGTATATAATTTTATTTCCACAAAAACTATATATAGTCCTGTCGCTGAAATTAGCTTATGTATATTCACTTGTTAATTCGGGATAGAACAAGCCCCCTGGGGTTTTATTCCCGCCACATATGCGGCTAACTACTCATTCCTGTATATTCTGCATATCTGTTTTTTCTTGCTGTGTGGTGAATAAATATTCATTCATTCATTCATTCATGAACATATCTGATTTTTCCCCGAGAAGTTGAATTCATGTGAACAAATTTTAATCAGATAAGCCATCTAGATAAAATGCTCTTTTTTCTTTACCACCCGAGTGTTGCCCGTGTTACTGTCAGAACCTGTTTTCAAATCTGCCCAAGACAGCGTACTATAGGCAAGTGATAAATATGTGTTTGTCTGATTGTGTAAGTTGTTTAACATTAGTCATATAATGTATAACTACAACACATATAAGGGAAGTGGGAAGAGGTGCCGACATACTGACAGAGCCACATGACTTCACAATATAGTCTTCTGGTTAACCTATTCTAAAGCACATACCAAGAATCTAACGATTCGTAATATGTGTTGTATCTCGGGTACATGACATGACCACACGACCCCTAGCACAGGCATAAACGGTATTAGATACAAATCTAGAGAGCTATGATGGAAATGCTCTGACAACTCGTATATTGGTAATTGGTGAGCTGTGTCGCTGTGACAACTCGTACACTCGGGGCTGGTGAGCTGTATCGTCGTCAGATGAAAATGACGGCATTTAACACAAAAGACGAGTCTGTAAGGCCCGATGTCGACCCAGCATCAACTTCCCACAATGCCAACATATAACAAAGACCAAAAGGTCTGTACAGGTGGCGGGCCTCGGGGACAAAACGTCCACCAGCAGAATCTCGCCATATACAGGCAAAAATTACAACACATATAAGGGAAGTGGGAATAGGTGCCGATATACTGACAGAGCCACATGACTTCGCAGTATAGTCTTCTGGTTAACCTAATGCAAAGCACATACCAAGAATCTAACGATTCGTAATATGTGTTGTATCTCAGGTACGCTTTTATTGTGCCTGTTCATGTGGCAACTTGGATGACATGACCACACGGTCCCTAACATCGGCATAAACGGTATTAGATACAAATCTAGAGAGCGATGATGGAAATGCTCTGACAACTCGTATATTGTTAATTGGTGAGCTGTGTCGCTGTGACAACTCGTACACTGGGGGCTGGTGAGCTGTATCGTCGTCAGATGAAAATGACGACATTTAACACAAAAGACGAGTCTGTAAGGCCCGATGTCGACCCAGCATCAACTTCCCACAATGCCAACATATAACAAAGACCAAAAGGTATGTACAGGTGGCGGGCCTCGGGGACAAAACGTCCACCAGCAGAATCTCGCCATATACAGGCAAAAATTACAACACATATAAGGGAAGTGGGAATAGGTGCCGATATACTGACAGAGCCACATGACTTCGCAGTATAGTCTTCTGGTTAACCTAATGCAAAGAACATACCAAGAATCTAACGATTCGTAATATGTGTTGTATCTCAGGTACGCTTTTATTGTACCTGTTCATGTGGCAACTTGGATGACACGACCACACGGCCCCTAACATCGGCATAAACGGTATTAGATACAAATCTAGAGAGCTATGATGGAAATGCTCTGACAACTCGTATATTGTTAATTGGTGAGCTGTGTCGCTGTGACAACTCGTACACTGGGGGCTGGTGAGCTGTATCGTCGTCAGATGAAAATGACGGCATTTAACACAAAAGACGAGTCTGTAAGGCCCGATGTCGACCCAGCATCAACTTCCCACAATGCCAACATATAACAAAGACCAAAAGGTCTGTACAGGTGGCGGGCCTCGGGGACAAAACGTCCACCAGCAGAATCTCGCCATATACAGGCAAAAATTACAACACATATAAGGGAAGTGGGAATAGGTGCCGATATACTGACAGAGCCGCATGACTTCGCAGTATAGTCTTCTGGTTACCTAATGCAAAGCACATACCAAGAATCTAACGATTCGTAATATGTGTTGTATCTCAGGTACGCTTTTATTGTACCTGTTCATGTGGCAACTTGGATGACACGACCACACGGCCCCTAACATCGGCATAAACGGTATTAGATACAAATCTAGAGAGCTATGATGGAAATGCTCTGACAACTCGTATATTGTTAATTGGTGAGCTGTGCCGCTGTGACAACTCGTACACTGGGGGCTGGTGAGCTGTATCGTCGTCAGATGAAAATGACGGCATTTAACACAAAAGACGAGTCTGTAAGGCCCGATGTCGACCCAGCATCAACTTCCCACAATGCCAACATATAACAAAGACCAAAAGGTCTGTACAGGTGGCGGGCCTCGGGGACAAAACTTCCACCAGCAGAATCTCGCCATATACAGGCAAAAATTACAACACATATAAGGGAAGTGGGAATAGGTGCCGATATACTGACAGAGCCACATGACTTCGCAGTACTTAGTCTTCTAGTTGGCTTCAATGCAAAGCACATACCAAGAATCTAACGATTATTATGTGTTATCTCGGAGTACGCTTTTTGTGTGCCTACAATTCATGGCTGGCCTTGGATGACATGACCACACGGCCCTAACATCGGCATAAACGGTATTAGATACAAATCACAGAGGCGATGATGGAAATGCTCTGACAATTCGTATATTGTTGGTGGTGAGCTGTGTCGCTGTGACAACTCAGCTACTGGGGGCTGGTGAGGCTGTATCGTCAAAATCCCGGAGATGAAAATGACGACATTTAACACAAGGAACTAGTCTGTAAGGCCCGATGTCGACCCAGCATCAACTTCCCACAATGCCAACATATATCAAAGACCAACAGGTCTGTACAGGGGGCGGGCCTCGGGGACGAAACGTCCACCAGCAGAATCTCGCCATATACAGGTAAAAATTACAACGCATATAAGGGAAGTGGGAAGAGGTGCCGACATACTTCACAGTATAGTCTTCTGGTTAACTATTCTGAAGCACATACCAAGAATCTAACGATTCGTGATATGTGTTGTATCTCAGGTACGCTTTTATTGTACCTGTTGATGTGGCAACTTGGATGACATGACCACACGGTCCCTAGCACCGGCATAAGCGGTATTAGATACAAATCTGAGAGCTATGATGGAAATGCTCACTGACAACTCGTATATTGTTAATTGGTGAGAGGCTGTGTCGCTGTGACAAGCTCGTACACTGGGGGCTGGTGAGCTCTGCCATCGTCGTCAGATGAAAATGACGGCATTTAACACAAAAGACGAGTCTGTAAGGCCCGATGTCGACCCAGCATCAACTTCCCACAATGCCAACATATAACAAAGACCAAAAGGTCTGTACAGGTGGCGGACCTCGGGGACAAAACGTCCACCAACAGAATCTCGCCATATACAAACAAAAATTACAACACATATAAGGGAAGTGGGAATAGGTGCCGATATACTGACAGAGCCGCATGACTTCGCAGTATAGTCTTCTGGTTACCTAATGCAAAGCACATACCAAGAATCTAACGATTCGTAATATGTGTTGTATCTCAGGTACGCTTTTATTGTACCTGTTCATGTGGCAACTTGGATGATATGACCACACGGCCCCTAGCACCGGCATAAGCGGTATTAGATACAAATCTAGAGAGCTATGATGGAAATGCTCTGACAACTCGTATATTGTTAATTGTGGTGAGCTGTTTCGCTGTGACAACTCGTACACTGGGGATTGGTGAGCTGTATCGTCGTCAGATGAAAATGACGGCATTTAACACAAAAGACTAGTCTGTAAGGCCCGATGTCGACCCAGCATCAACTTCCCACAAATGCCAACATATATCAAAGACCAAAGGTCTGTACAGGGGGCGGGCCTCGGGGACGAAACGTCCACCAGCAGAATCTCGCCATATACAGGTAAAAATTACAACACATATAAGGGAAGTGGGAAGAGGTGCCGACATACTGACAGAGCCGCATGACTTCACAGTATAGTCTTCCGGTTAACCTATTCTAAAGCACATACCAAGAATCTAACGATTCGTGATATGTGTTGTATCTCAGGTACGCTTTTATTGTACCTGTTCATGTGGCAACTTGGATGATATGACCACACGGCCCCTAGCACCGGCATAAACGGTATTAGATACAAATCTAGAGAGCTATGATGGAAATGCTCTGACAACTCGTATATTGTTAATTGGTGAGCTGTGTCGCTGTGACAACTCGTACACTGGGGGCTGGTGAGCTGTATCGTCGTCAGATGAAAATGACGGCATTTAACACAAAAGACGAGTCTGTAAGGCCCGATGTCGACCCAGCATCAACTTCCCACAATGCCAACATATAACAAAGACCAAAAGGTCTGTACAGGTGGCGGGCCTCGGGGACAAAACTTCCACCAGCAGAATCTCGCCATATACAGGCAAAAATTACAACACATATAAGGGAAGTGGGAATAGGTGCCGATATACTGACAGAGCCACATGACTTCGCAGTATAGTCTTCTGGTTAAGCTAATGCAAAGCACATACCAAGAATCTAACGATTCGTAATATGTGTTGTATCTCAGGTACGCTTTTATTGTGCCTGTTCATGTGGCAACTTGGATGACATGACCACACGGCCCCTAACATCGGCATAAACGGTATTAGATACAAATCTAGAGAGCTATGATGGAAATGCTCTGACAACTCGTATATTGTTAATTGGTGAGCTGTGTCGCTGTGACAACTCGTACACTGGGGGCTGGTGAGCTGTATCGTCGTCAGATGAAAATGACGGCATTTAACACAAAAGACGAGTCTGTAAGGCCCGATGTCGACCCAGCATCAACTTCCCACAATGCCAACATATAACAAAGACCAAAAGGTCTGTACAGGTGGCGGGCCTCGGGGACAAAACGTCCACCAGCAGAATCTCGCCATATACAGGCAAAAATTACAACACATATAAGGGAAGTGGGAATAGGTGCCGATATACTGACAGAGCCACATGACTTCGCAGTATAGTCTTCTGGTTAACCTAATGCAAAGCACATACCAAGAATCTAACGATTCGTAATATGTGTTGTATCTCAGGTACGCTTTTATTGTACCTGTTCATGTGGCAACTTGGATGACATGACCACACGGTCCCTAACATCGGCATAAACGGTATTAGATACAAATCTAGAGAGCTATGATGGAAATGCTCTGACAACTCGTATATTGTTAATTGGTGAGCTGTGTCGCTGTGACAACTCGTACACTGGGGGCTGGTGAGCTGTATCGTCGTCAGATGAAAATGACGGCATTTAACACAAAAGACGAGTCTGTAAGGCCCGATGTCGACCCAGCATCAACTTCCCACAATGCCAACATATAACAAAGACCAAAAGGTATGTACAGGTGGCGGGCCTCGGGGACAAAACGTCCACCAGCAATATCTCGCCATATACAGGCAAAAATTACAACACATATAAGGGAAGTGGGAATAGGTGCCGATATACTGACAGAGCCACATGACTTCGCAGTATAGTCTTCTGGTTAACCGAATGCAAAGCACATACCAAGAATCTAACGATTCGTAATATGTATTGTATCTCAGGTACGCTTTTATTGTACCTGTTCATGTGGCAACTTGGATGACATGATCACACGGCCCCTAACATCGGCATAAACGGTATTAGATACAAATCTAGAGAGCTATGATGGAAATGCTCTGACAACTCATATATTGGTAATTGGTGAGCTGTGTCGCTCTGACAACTCGTATACTGGGATTGGTGAACTGTATCGTCGTCAGATGAAAATGGCGTCATTTAACACAAAAGACTTGACTGTAAGGCCCGATGTCGACCCAGCATCAACTTCCCACAATGCCAACATATATCAAAGACCAAAAGGTCTGTACAGGGGACTGGCTTCGCGGACGAAACGTCCACCAGCAGAATCTCGCCATATACAGGTAAAAATTACAACGCATAGATGGGAAGTGGGAAGAGGTGCCGACATAGGGACAGAGTCACATGACTTCACACTATAGTCTGCTGGTTAATGTCTCTCGCATCTCAGTGTGAGAGGCATCGACGACAATTTTTATGTAATTGTATATGTCGTATTTTTGCTGATGGTGAGACATAAATAAATAATACCTGTGTATTACATTACAACACATGTAAGGGAAGTATACTCAGACTCTTGATATCAAGATACAATCTACTCCAGAGTACAACTCAGATGCAGAAAGTTTGTCAGTGTTAAGGATTTTACGAAAAGAACGTCAAGATGTAATGATGCCATTATGGAAAACCGACCAGTTATTACTCATACTGATATAATAGAATTGGTAACATTTAGATAATCGCATGTACAAATATAAACTGCTTTAAATCAGTAATGTAATGTATGAGAGCCGATCGACCCCTATGAAAATAGGCTTGTTCTCATGGGGCCGTCGAGTTTAAATAAAGATTATTATTATTATATTTATTATCATTTATGGGTGCAGTTATACAGGGCTATTTCTTATAGTAGCCAATTGTTGTTCTTGTCATCTACACTGCCAAAACACATGTAGCATCGCGAGATGTGAAATTGAAAGGTTCACACGTTTCTTGCTAAAACTAAAACTGTTTGGCTGACGATGAGAACACCAGATAGCTCATACCAACTGGTAGATCTGCATGATCAAAGTCCGACAACAAGCCGACACATTCGTGACTTTTATATCGTAATTTTGTCAAAAATTGGTAGATAAAGAAATGAACAATTCCATGATTTATGTCGTGACGAACGCTTATGAATCTGAGAGGGAATTATGAAATGGACAAGAGCCAAGGAGTGCAGGTGCGAATACAATTACGGTACAAACACCGCACTGATGTATGACAGCCTCATGTCATTTATTCGTTGATTATTAGAGCCAGTCCTCTGGAATTGTCCAAAGTATATTCCTCCAGATTGAACTCTCTCTAGGCAACGGGTAATTTGGCAAATTCTTCTGTCTCCGAACTATGAATTTATTCCAAATGTTGAACGTTTGTACACGACTTTCTAATCCATGGAATCCAGTTTCCAACGGTTCAACTTGCCGCACACATATCCAATAAATAACAAGCAATCACTTTCTAGTACTCACGTCACAGGTGAAATGGGATCCTGATTATTATTGAAACAAGCTACCGGAAAATAATATTCCTACGTTGAAAATTATCCGTATTCGGAGATTTCTTCATCACAGTCTTCCACTTGAACCGTAGTGTACACCGTGTGGATTGGGGTACCATTAAACCGCCCTCACACAACCCCCGTTGACAATGCGAAACAGTCTACCGGGTAACATTTTTCTAGCGTCTCACTAGGTAGTATCTACCAAGTACAGATATCAGTTAGGGAAAAGAACCATCATTTTCAAGCAGAAATAAATATATTAATTGAAAACAGTCTTATTGTATTTTCTTCCGCCCACGGTACTGTGGAATGATACAAATATGGGCGAAACGAAGCGGTCCAAATTTGGGAAATCCTCTTGTAACTCGATTGACCTTGTCTGATGGATATCAATGATCCAATGATGGACTTTAGCACTCTGCGGTTTCATCGGGATATAATGTATCAAATGATGAGGTTCAAACTTCGTGTAAACTGTGCTAGCAAGCTCACAAGTTTACACAGTTTGAGCCACATCATTTGACAATTTATACACCCACTGGAAAAAGGGAATCATGTAATAAACACTACGTCTTAACTTACCTTAGAATGATGGGTCTAGACTTACAGAACCTTACAAAAATAACTCTATAAGCACGGAAAATGAAGAACAATTTTACTTACACGACGTTAAACTAAAACCGACGGGCAAATGAGCTGTGAGGGATTATTAACAATAATATGAAAAAATGGCGCCCAATATCTCCACTTCACGTAGATTATAAAATATATAGTGCTGTCATAACAAACAGGACTCCTAAAGTACTTTCATTGATAATTAGCGAAAGTCGGAAAGGGTTCATGAAAGGAAGATATATTGAGGAAATAACACGGTTGATCTTGATGTAATGGTATATTCAGAGGAGAAACAAATACCAGGCCTTATCTTCTTAATTGATTTTGAAAAAGCATTCGACTTTAGCGAAACCTTATTAAACGGATTGCACTTTTTCAGTCGGGTTTCAAAAGCTGTGTGACTAATAATGGCTATCAGATTTTTTAATTAGAAAGAGGCTGTAGACAGGAGATCCAATATCCCATACATTTTCATCCTAATCGCAGAATTGTTGATAATGAAATCAAAGGAATTCGTATTGATAATTCTGAATTGAAAATAGTCCAATATGCTGATGATACGACACTAAGCCAGGATGGAACGAATGATTCGTTGGCTAGAGGTATGCGTATCCTAAACGACTTTTCCAAATGGTCGTCTGATGTAAAAATATTTATAAGTATCTGGAAAGGGACCAGGAAATGCTGTCAAGTCATGTCCTCATTACAGGTCAATTGGGACCCAGGTGGTTTCCAGTTTCTTGGCATTTGGTTTCACCAGGACCTCATCAAAATGTTCAATCTGAACTGACATCCATGAAAATACTGTAAGGAAGTTGGCAAACAAGAACTCTTACGCCAATCGGTAAATTTAACGCTATAAAAACTCTGGCATTGCCGCATCTAATCATCTGTTCACTGTTTTACCTGAACCCAGTAAAAAAATGATGAATGATCTTCAAAAAACTTTTTAACAATTCATTTGAGGAGGGGGCCAGACAAAATCAAACGACTGACGACGGTTTGAAACAAAGAATAAGGAAGACTAGACGTAATCCATATCCCCACCTTTTCGGCATACCTTAAATTAAAGTGGATAAAGGGAATTGCACCTTATGATGACTTATTTCGAATTGTTGGACAACATTTTCTTTCTCATACACATATTTGGGTCTTAGAGAACTAATGCCGAAATAAAAAAAATGCATTTTGGAAAGATGTAATTACAAGCTGGGTCGAAATTATCAAATACGAGTTCGTTGAAAAGGACACCTCAAACTCTCCGATTCTAGACTTTGCACGCTATACTGAATAGCCAGAAGTAGGATTAATGGTCAACACATAACATACAAACTGCGAACGATTTACTCGATAATGACTGTATTTCTGTCCTATAACTCCTTCAAAAGAAAATATAAGGTCAACATGTTGTTATCGCAAATATTAAACTTCAGAAAAAAGTATTACCAAGTCAACACATATGGAAATGTCTGTAACCAAACGTAAGCTTCTGAATCTGGAAAGTTCAAAATTTATATACAAGTTGATGTTAGAAAGTAAAAAATAAAACCTGGGAATACACAAATTAAATGACAAAATGATTTGAAGCAAATTGTACAAGGGGCGACATATAACTGGAGAGAAATCTATAGAAAACATATATGGAGTTTAGAAGTGAAAATGCAATATTTTCAGTTTCAGTCGACTCGGATGAATGCACATTCTGCACAAATAGCACAGAAACAATTGTTCATTTATTCTGGCTATGTGGATTTTGTTAAAATTATTTGGGAAAAATTCCAACGTGGGACAGAAGAGTCCAATATGCCTCTATATAATATCTGCCTTACTGATGTACTTCAGGGGTCGTTGAATAAACGCCTAGTGATTTGTCCAGGGTTTAAAAGAAAATATTCAAATTCGAGGCAATGTTACCCGTCCTTTTTTCAAACAAATAAAATAACGTGGTGCACTCGGAAAAGCTTTTAACAGCTGCACGCCCAGATAATTCGGCAAAATTGTAATCTGGTAAAAAAACTATGAGCGAATTACTCCCATCCATCCATCCATGTTTAATATTATGTAGAGAAAATAGAATTTATCATGAAAAATTACACTTCGAACCACGAATTAGAACCGTTTCGGTGTAAGAAGAATGTACCGTAGGAAATGTGTTCGATTTTTATCTAATAACCTAGCTAGCACATTTTTCCTTTCCAACTCAGGTACGACACAGTTTCCTTAAGAGAAACATATGAAATGGGACATTTTCTGGGACATTCTATTCGTCACACCTGAGAGTCCGCTGTTGTCGAGTATTCCCTCTATACTGAGTGCCCAGGAAGTGAGGAACAAGTCCTCAACCTACACCTTTAACCACCAGCGTCAGATCCGGCATTTAGTAACTTAAAGCCGTACGTGCGTCCCTCATCGACACATGATTATCACCAAGCAGAAGAAAAATGAGCTATGAATAAACACTAGCCAGTTTTTTGCCAATCAAAAGTAGTCAACAGATGGCAATGATGCGGGCAAGCCGTCGCCATGTTCACATGATCAAGTCCATATTACCGACATCAGAGGATACATTTATCCAGACCATTGAACCTGCTGAATCTATATGATTGGCTAGATTTTTTCCAAACTCAATGTGGTATGCACAGGGTTTAATACTCCCAATTAGTGGCAAAAAAACTACGGTGTGGTCCAAACCCAAAATTTAAAAAAACCCCGTTGAATTCCCAAATTAAGACAAATTATGTAGGCTTTCACTCATGACTTTCACTCATGACGCTCACAAATTGCTTTCTATTTTGAGCACATCACTAATCTGCGCACGACGTTAACTATATGTCTCCCTTGAATGGTATGACTCTAATTTTCAGGTTGGGGAATGAGGTGGTACTTAAAAAATATGCCAGATTTACCTTTAATATTTAGGCCTGTGGAGTAAGACATTTATGAATGCATTGTTTGGGAGAGAGGGTGGGTCACATACCCCTGGGCGAGAGGGTCTGGACTCCTGATAGTACTGCCTCTGAGAAGTGGGGCGAAGGAGCTGATAGTTTACTAAGCAGGGGCATATATTCCCAAGATGAACAATACCCATAGCTCAACGTTATCCACAGGTGAATCCCAGTGTGTGAGAAAACCCACTCAGAGGGGCGGCTGGGGGTTGGGGTGAGCCAGTTTGCATCATATGAGAAGGTCTTGTCCCCTGATGCTGTAATAATCATGGGCATACCCTTTTGAACCACATATCAACAGTTTTCCTTTAAAAAAACATTAAAATATATAATCTCCCATGAAAATACATATAAATACACCTAGACATACCCCAGTTGATTGACAGTTACAAGTATAGTATGCACTGTGCTTGATTTCAAATTTTGTTCTCATAAAAACGCTCGAAATTCCACATTCTCAGCATTGTATACTTATTTATCATATGGTATTCTTGGTAGATATGTACGTATGGGACATGTCATTAGTCTTGAAACACCTCGATATGGGTACATGATCCAAAAATCAAAATGTTCTCGCATACACATCTTAGCTTTGGACATGTCTTAGAGAAGCACATACGTGCAAAAGAATATCAAAATTTAGCTTACGCATTGCGTATCCTCAATTTAAGACACATCACTCACATTAGAACAAGCTACTAAGCACACAATACTGCTTGTTTTATAACAGAAAATTTCAAAACAAGGACGGTGTTTGAACGAATAGCTGACATTACTGGCTCAACTTGTTCATGTTAGTAGTCAGATGCAATACTATATGTATGCTTGGCAACCTAGAATAGAACAATTTTTAAAAAGTTCGCCAATCGAATTGGTCAACGTTGTTTTATTTTGTTCTCATAAAAACGCTCGAAATTCCACATTCCCAGTATTGTATACCTATTTTATCATATGGTATGCTTGGTAGATATGTGTGTATAGGACATGTCATTAGTCTTGAAACTTACTCCTCAATATGGGTACATGATCGAAATCAAAATGTTCTCGCATACACATCTTAGCTTTGGCTACGTCTTAGAGAAGGGGGAATATAGCACAAACACGTGCAGAAGACTATCAAAATTTACCTTACGCATTGCGTCTCTCATTTTAGGACACATCACTTACATAAGAACAACATACTAAGCGCACAATACTGCTTGTGTTTATAACAGAGAATTCGAAAACAAGGACGGTGTTTTAACGAATAGCTGACATTACTGGTTCAGCTTGTTCATGTTAGTAGACATACGCATGTGACTACAGAGCCACTGGACATGCTGGAGACTAAAGAATTTTAAACAGGATAGCAATGAACAGGATTCAATTATATTGTATATATTAGAGAGAGAAGTGGTATTATAAATGAAGTGTTGATTTTGTTGACACAAGTAGTCTCGTCCCCTTGTGTAAAGTGCATTATATAATGAATCAACTATGGATTCAAGCTCTCTTCAATCCCTGCAATTTTCCATACGGTATCACTATCACTTCATACTGAATGCAGCATATTCTAGCAGTTTGAATTTTAGTATTGTGTATGAGCAGGGGCTCGATACAGCCTATTATACCTATATATTTAGTTGCCAATACCAACCTATGTTACAGGTTGGAACATAGGTCTTTGGATTATGGAATAGGTCTTTGGATTATGGACGCGAATATTCTCTAATGGACGACGGCTGACACCAGTGTCCTTCAATTCTCTGTCTGTCGTATTATGGACGTGGAAATTCTTTAATGGACGACGTCTGAATATTGAATGACGGACAAGACCCCTGTATTAGACGCCAATAATAAAATTCATGAAAACCCAACAAATCGTGTTACATGCATGTAAGTTCGTGTCTTTTAAGTTTGTTTTGCCACCTAATGATGAACATATGCCACGAAAGTAAATATGGAGGCAAAATCTCCAGCCGTAGGGCATGTAGAACAAGTAGAGTATAAGGCATAACACTTCAATGGTTATGGAGATATTGAAATTAAGTCCGACAATTTCACTTTTTTTATAATTGGCCATTTGGCTTGCAAACGATATGAATTATCGCGTTGGGAATGTTATAATCATGCTTAGCATCATAGGTAGAATACGTTAATTACTTTCCCTGTTTCAAAGAAGTTAATTTCCATTTCGCAAGAAAATATTATTTTGATATACAAAGGCGTGCCTCGATTATGATTAAGCCAACACCACCAACAAGGTTCAATACTTTTCCTATATCCTGCAAGATCATTATACCCAAATTTCACGAAAATCAAACAAGTCGTTTCGAATACATAATGCTGCATAGGTTAACCTAGGTTCATGCCTATAGCCCCACCTATAGCGATGAACAAACGCCAAGAAACACAATCATGCGAAATCCAAAACCCCAGGAAGATTGGCATATAAGAGTTCAACTGAAACCCCTTAAACACGATAATGGTTATGGTTATAAAGTTAAAGACGAGAATTGTCATTTTTCATTTAAATGGTCATTTGGTTTGCAACGATATTGAATGATCGTGTTGGCAATGCTATATTTATGCTTGGCAACATAGAATAGAACAATTTTTAAAAAGTTCGCCAATCGAATTGGTCAACGTTGTTTTCACGAAAAACACGTTTTATAGGTAAACACGTATTTTTAGAGTTAAGCCAACAATACCAAAGCTTTTCAGCATTTTGACTGTCCTTCAACACATTATAATCAATTTTCATAGAAATTAAAGAAGCTGTTCAGACGAAATTGTGTTACAGGTTCTGACTACAGTAACACCTAGTGGTCAATATCGGCTATCAAAACTCGAGACAAATTTCCCAAGCTTAAAGAAATAGCACACAAAATTTTACCCGAAAATCGGTTTCAGAGATAATCATTCACCTTTAATGTCGCGGCAATAACGGCGGATCACGCGGAGACGCTTCTCATGAAAACATAAGAGCATCCATTTTCTCTAAATGCTCTAAGTAATTTTAAAATTGGAAGATATTTCATGATACACCATTGTTCTTCTTTTCGGAGTATGGTGTATTTCGATGATACACAGCTAATGAAGCAGTATTTGAGAATTACAACCATTCGGGAAGTGAAAATACTCCGTTAGTATGGCGACATATGGTGGGCATGTGCGTTCTTATATTCTCGTGGTTTGCATAGACTGGTACGACAATACTACCAGTTACTTCTATTCGAAGATTCTCGAAATTGGTAATGAATATCGGACGATGATAGCAAAGTACGATCGAGCTGTCCGAAACCTTCGGCGTTATCTTTTGCATAACACGGGGGTCATACGAACATCGTGTATGTACATCATGTACATGTACATCAATACGCCAAGACGTTGACCAGTAATGTGCTCATAGCCAGAAGCCACAACCACAAACAAAGCGTACTAGTAACTGAGACAAACTATAACCAGAATAACGAATTCATTTGGAAAAGGTAATTCTAGTCAGTGCTACGATAAAAACATCATGTCTTGCCGACATAATTGAAAACTGTTGACCGCGTCTCTCTTGCAAGGAACTAGCTTGTGTGCATATACGTATTTATTTTGGGTTTGTTTGGATTTTGTGGCTTTTTATGTCATATTGATAAGGTATTTCTCTTATGCACGAATAAATTCTTCGTGGACGACGAATGGTTACTGAATGTCCGATCTGACGTTTGTATTTATCATATGTCGCAATTCACTTCCGTAGTTCGTTAATTTTCCCACCTCCAATTGAATTTATCAGTACTTGTTTAACGTCGAAAACGATGTATGAAACAGACGGAGATTTAGCAATCAGCCGAAAAATCAGAATTAATCAAATAGTTGTGATAATATGGATAATAATGTACTTCAACGATAAAATAATACTAATAATTCTATTGGTGAAAGCAGACAATTTTTAAAGCATATTTTCCTCTGTAGAAATTGATTTTCTAATTTTCTCGTCTTCAACAGAATCTACACTGTAAACAGCATTTGCTGTGAAATATTTCTTTAACAACAACAATACGTATTTCAAGTAAAGAGGTATTTGGCTTCCAACCACTCCCAACGATATAGCGATTCAAAGTGTAGTGGACTCCCAAAATGCATAAATCACCATACAAATCTAGATTCATAGCTGATTCTAGAAGCTGCACCACCAATCTTCATCAAACCCTGTTACCCAGGGCCCTTCATGTGGTAAAAGCATTTTGGGAAAGGTATTGCGTCACCATTTCTAAGAACTGTGGATATTGAAAACTCGAAATGTCTTACAGAAGAGCTTGATGCGAAATGACAAATACCCTACAGGTATGTATCCAGACGGGTTCTCTCGACTCTATATTACAAGCCCTCATCAGGACCTTATTGACCGTCTCAGTTCATTAACAGTATCGGTGTTCAGAAAACTGATCGCCGATATATATCATTGTCAAGAGCCATAACGCATTCTTTAGCTGTAATGGATACAAAGGATATCATTCATGGGATATTTCTTTGTTTACAGAGTTGCTTGAATTTCTCATTAATAATATCTATGGGAAATTTGGCAATACAATATATCAACGGCATATAGGTATTTCAAAAACAGATAATTCCAAAGGCCATTCTTTCTCATTCACCAAATGCTATATAGACAATCTTCTTGGTGTGGATATTCGCTATATAAATGCCACAGTGAAGGATATATATCCGCCTTCACGGGATTTGAAGCAAACTACACATGGCCATAACGCCACAGCTTATTTAGACCCTTTTCTTCATAAAAATGAAGCGGGCCTTCTGTCTCGTCGACTTTACGACAAAAGAGATGATTACAACTATCCCTATCTGGACAGTATTACGCCAAAGGGACCTGCATATAGGGTATACGTATTTGCCTAGTAGCGTTTTGCTAAATCCTGTGTTAAATGTGACGATTTTAAAGAAACGTCACAAAATATTATTGCAGAAACTTATAAAACGCCTATAGCATCAAGCGCCTCTACTCAAAGTTTCTCAAATTTGGCGATACATATCGCATGCTGATAGCAAAATACGAGCGTAGCGTGCAAGATCTTCGTAAGATCTACGTTTCGTAACTTGTGTCTAATTCCGCTTAACCCGGGGCTAGGGGACGTATGATCCCATGTATTTCAAGATCCTCGCAGTGTTCATAGGAACAGTCACAATCAAAGCCTGACTGAGATACATGATACTCTAGATAACGACTTTACAACAAAAATCATATGGATTAAGAATACTGATCTTTGATACGGATTTGATATATTTGGAACATCATTATGTCTTACTGACATCATTGAAAACTGTTAACCACTTCTCTCTTGCAGGAAACTAGCCTAGTTCTATGTGTACTATGATTGGTTCTTATAATCTGGTACTAATCCTATTATAAGAATTTATGAACACGATAATGGACGACGGCTGAATATTGAATGACAGGTTAAACGCCTATATCTACTCAGTCGATTATTGTCTGCGTTCCAGTTTATTTTGTATGTTTCTTTAGTTGCATAGTTTTCGACATTTATGAGGCAATAAAATTAATATACGCTGACAAAAACATAAGAAACACCAGAAACAGTACAAACAGCGATATCTAAGTCTAACACGAAATAAGATAAACTGTCCATATGGGTTCAACTATCCGGGTTATGGGTTCTAAATGCTTCACTTGAATCTCGAAGAGCCCTTAAGCCTGTCATTTAATTTTATTTCCTCCTTTCATCAAATACATTTTAATATAAATTGGCTTTAGTTGTTGACACCAAATATATTTTTTTAATCAAGCCTGGTTCGGATCGCTAACCCCATACCTCTGAAATACATATCTCGCCAGGGAAAATGGAATAAATTTTCCAAATTATACCTTTATTTTAGTAAACGTGTTTGTATGCAATATATACGTCATTAACTATTAAGACCTATCCCTTGATGGGATTCATAATTGGGGGTTTGAAGTATTTTTTGCATCACTTAAAGGTTGCATTTATCAATCTCTATGCATAATTACATTACGGTGTATGAAATAAATCAAATATAAATGAAACTGTAAAGATGATATGAATAATATTCCTTATCAGATTAACAGTTAGGCGATGTACATCACCAGCCCCTCCCTAGGGATATTCTCTCACCTGGCAAGAGGTGCAATCCAATTTGTCACTTTTCAAAGCGCTTAAGAAATTATGAAATATTGTAAACGAGTCAAGTAGGTTTGAAAGGTGGACAGACTTCGGTCCCCTGCCCAAGGTTTACAGTCATATTATTCTGTTTTGAGACGAAAACGACAAGACACATTCAAATAGACAGGGCATCTTACAGACGCATATACAAACACATGCATTATAATATTCACCTAGAATATAGAGTAGTATTCATGGAACGAATCGTTATTTACGTCGATAACTATAAATACAAGCGCCCGATCCATCATTCACTAGCCGGTTATCGACCCTAAACAATTTTCGCGTCCATAACCGCCATTCCACCTTGACGAAAGGGAAATTTTATAATTTATAGCAACATGGCACGGATAGTTCTTTTTATAATTGTTCCTTATTTGGTTATACATATCATATGCTGATAGCAAAATACATATGTAGCTTGCAAGATCTATGGCGCTACGTTTTGTAACTCGTGTCTAGTTTCGCTTAACCCAGGGCTAAAGGCCGTATGAACCCATGCATTTCAAGATCCTCATAGGTGTTCATATGAACAGTCACAATAAAACCGTGACTGAGATACAGGCTAGTCTAGATAACGACTTAACTAAAATCACATGGATTAAGAATACTGAATGTTGAGGTATGTAAGAGGTGGGAAAATTGACATCTGGCGACTAGAAAGTAACCATATGACTCTAGACGAAAGCCTGCCTCGGCAGTTCACATCCGGTCTAGAATACGGAGGATTCCAGGACGTAGCCATGGTATCTCAGCCGCGCATTCATTGCAGTTGTTCATGTGGAAAATACGAAGTAAGCAAACGGCCTCTAGCACCGCCTTATCAGGAAACAGATACGCTAGTTTTGGAGCTGTGATGACATATCAGCTCAAATATTTAACTCGTCCGATGTTAATGGATGAGCATCGAGGCGTCTGATGGAGTAAACGCATCAGCCTGACATGGTAAATGCAAGAATACACAGAAAAACTAACACGTAATGCCCGACGTCGATAACCTATGTATTATTTGTGTGTAATCTGTCTGCGATGAAGCGGCTTAGAATTTCATGGAATCGAAATCCTCATATATCCGACATTCAATATTCAGCCATCGTCCAAAAAAAAATCTGCGTCATTAATCGAAATATCTCTGTCGTATGACAGTTAGGACAAATTCCCCGTGTGTATGAAATAAAAATAATAAAAAAGATTATTTCTTACCAGGAAGAAGCGGTCAACAGTTTTCAATAACGCTAGCAAAACTTGATGTTTTTTACATGAAATCCTAACCACTGGCCATTATTCTTTATCCAAATGAATTTCACTTCATTTTCCAGAATATCTATCTCGGTCAGGCTTTGATTGCGACTGCTTACTTGTCATTGGCATGGATTTCACTATAGAAGAATCATGTCTTTCTTACCTGCATCATTAAAAATCGATTTTTGTCTTGCAAGGAACTTTTGCTTGCAAACAATGGGTGAAAAGGGGTCTTATTCGTCGACTATATTTTTTATTTTCAAGACTTCATGGAAAGATATTCCATGAAGAACAACCTCCTGGAAATTCAGAGAAATTAAATATTGAGATCAAGGTTCTGCCAAACTGACACTACGTTTTACACCACACCCCATAGTGATTTTAATTAAAAAAAAACTAGAAAAGCTGTAAATCATTTGATGTAATTTGATATCATTTTTTCTGTGAAGCTCCCCTGATTCATCAAAGCGTGACATTATACTGTGGAAAATGACTTGGCAATTCAATTGGATAAAGACTACGGGTCGGTGAAAATGATTTTATGTAAAGAACACCATAATGTCTTGCTGTAATCATTGAAACTTTTGACCTCTCTCATAAGAAACCATTTTTTTCTCGAATTGATGCTCATACTAAAAGGGTCTATTGAGTAGTAACGCGAAAATTCATTTGTGGAAGACGGCTGAATTTAGAATGTCGGATCTGCGTTTTGTACTTGGTTCAAACAATATTTTATTTTCATTCAAATGAAAAAGAATCGGTGTATTACGCCTGTACTTAATGATCATCGTGTGATGTGAATAAGGTGTTTAGATTATGGACGCACAATGGATGGCAACTGGTTACTAAATGTCGGATTTGAGGGTTTTACTAACAGGCTATATCAGAAAATATCAAGTTGATAGAGACAACATTTAAACCCTGTGATTAATTAGTTGAATATATTAAACATTTATTGTAACTAGCCATTCGAATAAATAGTTTTTAATTTTCCTATATATATGAGATGCTCAATATGCTTCTTTCGTTACTTTGAAGTTGAATAAAAAAATTAACGAATGTACATTTAGTCAGCTGGAAACATCATTCGATATATGGAATAATGAAATGATTTTACAGGGATGGATCTGATTACTTTTTGGTTTGATTTACCGATTTGCCACCTTTTACCACATTCCTAGAATACCTTTAACTATAGTGGTGTTATAAACCATATGAACATTTATGAAAAAATCCTTAATGATATTCACTTTTTTGAGACATCTAAGAGAAATAACAAAATTTCACACAAGCCATGCAATATATATATATATATTTCAAGAGAAAAAAACAGGATAAAGAAATACTAGGAAATATATAATTTTAAAAACGCATTTACTTTGGGCCATGTTTTTTATTATAATGTCACTCGGTACATCATCTAAGTGTCAAGAAATATGTCAAACATTTTATATCCCTTAGCAAGTTCGTTCAGTCGTGACCAGTCTTACCGATGCGAGTTGGACAATTCACAAATCTTTGTCTCATATGACTACATGTACGATGAATAATCTGATCAGTGTCAAAGAAAAACATGTTAAATAGCGAGTTTGATTAAATAATCCAGTAAAATACGAAATCAATAACGTTATCAAATTTAGTAACAAAAATGCAAATTTGAATGCTTCGTTACTGAAATCAATAACAATTCCCTGACCGGATTGGGGTTTATTGTTGTTAATGTTTAATCACTTCCTATTTGTTCATTTTTACTATTTTGATATTTATAAAACAGTTTTTTTGGTGATCTGAATATGCAACAATTACGTAGTGTTTTTTGTCGATTACCTCTCTATTTTACTTTTCACGCAACTAGACCACACAAATAAAGGTATGTCTATAAATTTTTCATTACCAAAATTTCTCACGAGCAGTGACTAATTAACTTAATTTAACAATAATCAGCGATATTTAATTAATTTTTACGTATGGTCCAACATGTCTAGAATGGCGTTCGTAGCCTTCTTCAAGTGTCGGAACATGTGGCCCAAAACACGTCATGTTTGATTTTAGCTAAAGGCAGTAGTCGAACTTTTCTTCGTTAATGTTTTCTGTAGCAGATTTTGGTGCTACTGGAAACAGTCACGTTATTCAAAATTGTGTGTCGTTATTGTTTATAGTAACGTTACTCAAATTTGTATTTCTGAAATGCAGCGTTTTCCCATCTTCGCATATCCAAGCCGAACACTACACGTGTTGCCTTGGCTGAACATAACACATTATCTGATAAGAATAAATATGGGTCGGAGGGTAACTGACCCCGAAAAATTATTCTGACCCAAAATATCTAGATCTGCAGTATTGTATTTGTTTCCCCGTTATATTCTTCACTGGAACTGAATTTTCATGTCGTTTTATACAGTATATTGTATCTTAGTAATTTTTGTATCAACACAAAGTGATGACGCTCGCTTGTATAGCCTTGTCGAATATATATATATGCAAGCTTTCTTGGGAAGATACTATCCAAGAAGAAGCTGACAATAGCAAATTTGTAATCTCTATTTTAATAGTGTCGATGTGAGGGTGAACCCTTTTAATTTTCATAATATATACCTGAATGTTCCATTTCGACTCTCGTTCGTTTGTATGTCATAATTTGTGAGATGAAATTTGATCAAATCATTTAGTTTTAAATTGATCACAATTGGGTGACGTAGTCGTCACATATTATACTTTTACACGACTTTGGTTCAACAAATGGACTTTTAACTGTGCTAAGAAGGCTCATACTCAATATTCGCAATGGCCAAATTATGTGATTTCAAGAAAAGGGTAATAATATTGAGAGATACGATAAGCTCTTAATCGTTTAATCTTAATCTCCACTTAAATTTTCTCAAATTTGACGGAACATATCGCATGTTGATAGAAAAACACGAGCGTGGCTTGCAAGAACTATGGCTTTACGTTTCGTAACTTGTATCTAATTACGTTTAACCCGTGGCTAGGGGCCATATGAACTCATGTATTCCAAGATCCTCGTGACGGAGATACATCATACTCTAGATAAATTTACAGCAAAAATCAGATGGATTAAGGCTACTGATCAGCAATACGGATTTGATATTTTTGAAGCATCTTGTCGGCAAACTGTTGACCGCTTCTCCCTTGCAGGAAACTAGCCTAGTTTTATGTATACTATGATTTATTCTTTTAATTTGGTACTAATGCTATTATATGAATGATGTCTTTTGATAATCATTAATGGACGACGGCTGAATATTGAATGACGGACTTTACGTTTAGTTACACATTAGTTTGATTTTCAAACATGATATTTTACACCCTATCTTTGCGATGGTCAAATTGAGAAATAATGTTTTAAATGCGTGCTCGATGGTTATATGACGCACGGTTATTGTGGATAAGATTATATTTTATAAAATTTATAAACTTCCCGACAACCATTGAGCACGCCTACGAGAACATTATTTCTATTCTATAGCACTATTTAAATTGAATATCAACAAAAATTATAACAAAAAATTGAAATGTATTGTGAAAATTTGCTACCCCTCTCTCCAATTGCCATATGTTTGTTGAACGTTTCCCCTGCTTGTCAATTGGCAATGTTCCAATATCAAATGACGGGTATATGTGGTCTCTTTCTGGGCGGTAAATTTCCCACATGAAACAGACTGCGTGGAACAAAAATTGACTTAGGCCTATCTGTGTCGCTTTGTTAATAAATTGCATAATCGAAACAACAGTTAAACTTGAGATAGAAATTTCATCTTTGTAATTTATTTGTGTGTTTAATTGTGTGTAATTTTCATGATATCTGGAATAACGTTGAACTTTCTCAAGTTTATCGTTTGCGCTAAAATGAAGAGACCAAGTTTTTTTGCAACTATGTAATGACCATGATATTTATTCTCCGAGCAAAAGCTAACGGCGTGGGAATAGCGGCATGAGTAGTATAACACAGAGCATGGATATGAGTGAACTTGTTTAGGTCATGAAGGGTGAATATTAAGATTTGACGAAAATCGTTTTCAACGCCTTCTCTCCAAAGAGAGCTATTAAAAATGATTTAAGATGTCATTTATATTGAAACACGTATGAATCCCTTTTTTCATTAGTTTTGATTAAACGGTTATCTAATGCTAAAAAATTCCGAGGAAATGGTGATCATATATAAATTAATATGGTGTTTACACATTCATTCAGACATGTACTGATCTGTTGGCATATGATGGGAACAAATTATGTTTACACGCATCTGTGCGCAAGCTCTTTTAAGAATTCAGGTGTACGTACTTAGAGCTAATTTGTAATTACTAATCAAACAAATACAGTGAGGTCGCCAGTTCCGATCCAGTGTCAGTTCCGACCCACTTCTCAAAATATTGCCTCTTGTCATAGCCATGATCACGCGAAATCATAAAACATTTGGTACATTCAAGCAAGTTGATCAACCTCTCAATCATGGTTCAATTATATTATGCATTCACTGGTTTTGTTAGGAGACAGCTTTGCAGATCCACTCCATACACAGGACTACATCCGTCTAAAGTACAAACACCATGACTTGCCGTTGATCAAAAACCGTGTCGTCTGCCAGTGCTTCCGATCAAAGTTTTGATGTTTTGATTCTCACATATAATTATCATATGGTACTATATGTATCTGTCATAAATTTATTCACTGGAGTGTCTCTCTAAAGGCTACCTGCCCCATTGTTGACATCAACTGACGCAACCAGTTCCGAACCACCATCAACCATGGATGGCCAAGTTGGGTCATACCATGGCCTGAAAATGCCTTGCGAACGCAGCGCTCACTACCTAAAATCGTAACTCGAGTGCTGATTAGCATTTCTTCTCTTTAATCTGCTATTCAGAGGTAAAATAAGTAAAAGTACCATTGATTTGTCATCATTTTCGAGTGAGTATACACTTATTAGCCATCGGAGTTATTTCAGTGTCCAGTATATCTGGCCAATACGATCAGCTCGACCATATCACTATCACCCCAACCCGCATTCTTTAACGTCAAATGTTCACTTATGAGACGAAGACATTCAAAACGAAATATCCAGCTAGGACCCTATTTTGGAGGAAAATTTATCATGTTTACGATTACATTTGTTTCTATCCGGGTCAAAGGTCAATGTCAAAACGAGGCTGGGTCGGAACTGGCGACAGTGGGTCGGAACTGACACCTCTCATTAAGAAATGTAATTTTATTTTCCTTGCAGTTCAGTTCATCCCCAGCTAAGTTAGTTTGTTAATAAAGGCTATGGACAATTGTACGGCGGTCAAGATAATGATTATGCCAATCAAACCATTTCCTTCTGAAACAGATGCAAATTTCACTTTGGTGGGTCGGAACTGACGCCTCGCCTGTATATCAATTTATTCTCGAAAACAGAAGCTAGAGGACATACAGGATGCTGATCATATGAATGAAAACGTATTATGCTTTTATCAAGAAACCGATAAATATTTTGACGACATGAACTCCGTATTGAGAAATTACTATGGATTTCTATACGGAAAATCCGATAGGACAGCCTATACTTGTTTAATCGACATCACTCTCGTCGGGATATGGTCACTTGACAAAGCAGTGATTGGCACAGACGGGCCTGACCATGAAAATTGTGGTCAAAAATACAATGACACGGATGGTCAAGCCGGGTAGTTTACATTAGGATGCATAGTCAGATGAAGATTTTATAGGTGTCTGACACAATGCTTCGTGATCGACAAAAATTATATTAATCAGCGTTGTCTAAATGCATATTAAATATACCGATCTGTTATATATAACATAAATATGTGCAAATATCGGACGTATGGTCCACAAACCACATCCTGTATAAACCGAGTCTTAATAATGCCGAAAAAGGCCGCCGAGAGAATTCATTCTTAACGCCACAGCGAATCTCTCACCCCTTTGTGAATCTAATCAATTCACCATTTTGTTCCCTTCGTTAAAAACTTATTTGAAAAAAAATAATAAACTTAAAATAGAAATTTCTTAAGTTCTTAAAATGCGTACAAAAAAAAAAAAAATTAGCCAGTAGATTCATTCGTTGGGACGTGACAACTTCAGATGGTCCTTGGTAATCAACCTTTGTTGTTTTTTTATATATATACATCGCGTAATTATATTAATTAATTTTATTTTTCATTAGCTATTGATGAAAAGCCCAATGGGCGAGAGCTTAGCCTGTGGTCTTGATATTAATATGTTGCACCACGTCTACAGAGGTTAAAGCGTGAGAGGAATTTTGCAGTTCTTTATATCTCACACCAATATTCTAACCTCGGCAAACCGCAACATTTGAATTTCCAACTATTCACAGCCACATAAATGGCGTTAACACAAATGAATGGTTGGCCTTCGATTCGGTAAACAGCATTTATATGATTGCTGATCATATAATCTGATTTATATGGTTGACCAGGCCAACGCCGAAAAAGGGTGTTGAGCCAGAATTTTTGCTGTGTCAGCCTGAACTTTCGAAAATAGATGGTTGAATGAAGCAAAATTACGAGCATCAAATCTGGCATTCATAAGTCAGCTGTCAATCACAGACAATGTCCTTGTCGACAGTAGAGAAACATTTCCGTATAACATTATCAACGCCAAATTTCAGTCAGGCTTGAAATAACAATTAACATAAACAAACACTAGCTATTTCCTTATTTTTTTCTGATATTCCGACTGGTTCGTTGTGAGCGACGTCATTTGATAGGCAACCGTCGTCCACAAAGTTTGTTCACGTCATGTCGAAATGCCCTTCTCTGTGAAGATATCAACTTCTACAACAAAAATCATATGAAGTAAGAATACTGATCAGCGTATGATATATTTGGAACATCATGGTGTCGTGCCGGCATCACTGAAAACTGTTTCCCGCTTCTATATTGCAGGAAACAGTTTATGTATACTATGATCACCTTTTTTATTTGTCGCTAGTGCTGTTATATGAATGAAGTTTTTGGATTATGGACACAGAAATCCTTTAATGGAAGACGGCTGAATATTAAACGACGGACTAGACGCTTGTATCTGGAAATCCTGACAGACTTCATTCAAGGGATGCTACTTTGGTGAAAGAGATATCTATACGTCCAATGCGGTACCTATGGGACTATATTGCTGTCCAAAAGACCGTGTCATATTCCCTTGTTTAAGCCGTTTCTTCTGTCAACCGGTCACATAGATCTTTTTCCATCAGATGACTTGATAGGGCTATTACATCATCGCCTGAATATTTGTATCCAATAGCCGGTTTTAGGGGCCGTCTTGTCATGCCATTCAAGATGTTCACATTAACAGCTACAATAAAAGCGTGACTGGGATACTAATCTTCACTTTCATCACATTCGGTTCTTGTGATGTTTTTTTAGGAATATTCAGTCAGTACATTTCCCTGTGTGGTCATATGACTTCTTGTCAGTACGCCGGCATCTTTTCCACCACCGTAGTTAATTGAGTTTAACCATGTGATTCTGTTTCCCATAGAAGCCCATAGACCAATCCGTCTATTGCTTCATGGTTATGGTCCTAATCCATGCATTGGCGGTCAATGGATCATAATGGTTATCATAAGGCGTATAAACATAGCAAAGTATTGTTCATATATACGAATATATGACAACTTCCGGAACTTATACTATAATTCGTGGTCATTGTCCAAGTAAACTTTAGTCTTCTGGCAGTTGAAAGAAGACACGAATTCCATATTTTCCAATCCTCCAAGAATTTGGCTATTCAGTTTTAGCCTTTTTGGACACAAGTTTTAAATTAATCACAATTGGGTGACGTAGTCGTCATATATTATACTTTTACACGATTTTGGTTCAACAAATGGACTTTTAACTGTGCTAAGAATGTTCATACTCAATAATCGCAATGGCCAAATTGTGTGATTTAAAAAAAAAGGTAATAATATTGAGAGATGCGATAAGCTCTTAATCGTTTAGTCTTAATCTCCACTTAAATTTTCTCAAATTTGGCGGAACATATCGCATGTTGCTAGCAAAAAAAGAGCGTGGCTTTCAAGAACTATGGCTTTACGTTTCGTAACTTGTATCTAATTACGTTTAACCCGGGGCTAGGGGTCATATATCCTCATAGTTTTCATAAGAACAGTCACAATCAAAGCGTGACGGAGATACATTATACTCTAGATAAATTTAACACGAAAATCAGATGGATTAAGGCTACTGATCAGCGATACGGATTTGATAGTTTGAAACATCTTGTCGGCATCGATGAAAATTGTTGACCGCTTTTCTCTTGCAGAACACTTACCTAAAATCTTTAATGGACCACATCCTGTATAAACGAAGTCTTAATAATGCCGAAAAAGGCGGCCGAGAGAATTCATTCTTAACGCCACAACGAATCTCTCGCCCCTTTGTGAATCTAGTCAATTCACCATTTTGTTCCCTTCGTTAAAAACTTATTTGAAAAAAATAAACAAAATAGAAATTTCTTAAGTTCTTAAAATGCGTACAAAAAAATAAAATTAGCCAGTAGATTCATTCGTTGGGACGTGACAACTTCAGATGGTCCTTGGTAATCAACCTTTGTTGTTTTTTTTATATATATATATACATCGCGTAATTATATTAATTAAATTTATTTTTCATTAGCTATTGATGAAAAGCCCAATGGGCGAGAGCTTATCCTGTGGTCTTGATATTGATATGTTGCACCACGTCTACAGAGGTTAAAGCGTGAGAAGAATTTTGCAGTTCTTTATATCTCACACCAATATTCTAACCACGGCAAACCGCAACATTTGAATTTCCAACTATTCACAGCCACATGAATGGCGTTAACACAAATGAATGGTGTCAAATTAGAGATTACACAATACCCTTCATTGGCGTTGGATTCGGTAAACAGCATTTATATGATTGCTGATCATATAATCTGATTGCTGATTGCTGATCATAGAATACTGATCAGCGATATATGGATATGATTTATATGGTTGACCAGGCCAACGCCGAAAAAGGGTGTTGAGCAAGAATTTTTGCTGTGTCAGCCTGAACTTTCGAAAATAGATGGTTGAATGAAGCAAAATTACGAGCATCAGATCTGGCATTCAGAAGGCAGCTATCAGTCACAGACAATATCCCCGTCGACAGTAGAGAAACATTTTCGTATAACATTATCAACGCCAAATTTCAGTCAGGCATGAAATAACAATTAACATAAACAAACACTAGCTATTTCCTTAAAAAAAATTCTGATATTCCAACTCGTTCGTTGTGAGCGACGTCATTTGATAGGCAACCGTCGTCCACAAAGTACGTTCACGTCATGTCAAAATACCTTTCTCTTTGAAGATATCAACATTTACAACAAAAATCATATGGATTAAGAATACTGATCTGATATATTTGGAACATCATGGTGTCGTGCCGGCATCACTGAAAACTGTTTCCCGCTTCTCTATTGCAGGAAACTGTTTATGTATACTTACATCGCCTTTTTTTATTTGGCGCTAATGCTGTTATATGAGCAGTGTGACTGACGTCACAGGACCTACGAAGTAGAGTAGGCATTAGAACTCCTGCCTATATTAAGATGGGCACCGCTCAAGTCAGAATCGCCAGTGATTTTCATCAAAAGTAGGTCAGCTCAGAACTTGTTGGTAACAGTCTCCTAATGCGCCTTCATTCCAAAAATAAATACCGATCGCCGATTTAATTTTACAATTTTTTAACTAAAGGAAACAGATTGAATAATAAAAAGTTCAGTAGATTTCAAGCTTTACGTGTGAAAATACATTTACATCTCTTTAATGGTTTTCAGTGCCCTTGTCCAGGATCAAAACAACTTTTTGAATCGCATTATTTTCCCAACAATACAACAAATTTTTATATATAGTACTATAGTAGAAAGGTAGCATTTATGTAGTTTACGGTAATTCAACTCAAGACCAACACCTTCTCTGCACAAGATAATAATGATTCTATGTCATTCTCCTGAGCATAACCGGTACAAAGACGAATAAATAGCGTCTCTACATCACGTTGTTATCTAGATATATGAGACAACACATTTTGGGTATCGGCAATCTGATGAATGTACTATTCCGGTATTCTTGTTTCACATTATATCTATGAAGGTTGATCGGTGATTTTCTTCATTGATAAACATTAAACCACCTCAGCTTTGTTGTGTGAATCGGAATTGCATTGCTGTGACACACCAACACACTCCGTGGCAGTGATTCTGTATCCCCTAATCAAGGAATCAAAGTGGATCAAGATTTGAAATGACAAGAAAAATTTAGACATATTTTGTTTACACATGTAATTTTTTGTTTAAATTATATCCCAGTGTGATATATAGTCAATATTCAAGAGGTACAAAAAAACCTCAAAGTATGTTCTCATATTTTCACATGATCATAGTTACTTTATCTAGTTAAATTCTACCCAAAGAAAATAAATCAAGACCCTTTAAACATGCCGTCATGGCTTTGTTTCACCCTCAGTAAACTTTTATCATTGTTGCTCACACAGACTAATCTGAAGGATGATACCACATCTTTCTTTCTTCTGCTGGGTTATTGCACCAGGCTGACTTAATTGGTTGATGTAGGATATTTCACAACCAGTGGGAAATTTGACCTGAATTTGAAGCCTGATGTGGTGTGTGATGAAATGTTTGGATGTGAAATAGGATACAAGTTAAAGGCTACAGTTTACATCTATAATAATATACTGAATTGTGTGTATTGAGGCTGGCAAGTTGGTGATAGCAGTGTATATAAATGCACTAACAAATGATGGAAAATTAGCAGTTCCTATTTCATACATGATAATATAGCCCACCAAAACGTTTACACTTAGATTAGCTATGACCAGGAGTTCGGTGCGCGTCGGAGTCCTAATGCCCACCCTACTTCGGATGTCGGATAGCACAGTGGTAAATTTAACAGACCTATGACAGAAGGTGAATGTACGTTGTCATTACTATGCTTATTGCATCAGCTTGCGCTTTCAGCTTGGGACCTTCGTCTATTAGACTGAATTCACTCATTTATCCATTGGTTAAATGGGCCCCGTTTAC
>JAVTVY010009809.1:0-44127 GCA_036873755.1 Hanleya hanleyi | reverse complement strand
CCCACGCACAGGTCCATCATGAAGACCAAGCGTCACTTGGAAGAGGCTATGGGGCTACCATCCACAGAGGCCCTGGAAAATGCGATCAGAATGCGCAAACAACTGTTTCAGGACATGCTGCCTGAAGAATATCCAGGCCTGTCCGACGATGATTAGAATAAACGGTTCAGAATGAACATGACCGAAGAAGGAACTCTCTGAAATGGCGACTTCTGATTGGACAAGAATACATCTAACGGACAGGAACGAATAGGACAGATGCAAATGGCGGTCTCTGATTGGACAAGAGTTTTTCTTGAATTGTAAACATACCCAACGCGGCTCCCCCAGCGTGGGTATGTTATGATGGAGGGGAAAATAAACTATATGAAAAAAAACTTGCTGTTGTTGTTCCCTCATGTGTCATCCTTGTTGTTGTTGTTTTCTCTCTCCGGTCTATATCATGGCGTCAAGGCGCTAGCGGGACCCATACAGGGTCCAGTTTTCGACACTAGGTGACCACATCCCGAAGAAATGGCCAGTTTTCGACATCGGATGTGCCGCCATCTTGAACATACGTGCCGCCATCTTGGATATGGCCCATAATGCACCGGGTCAAAATACTCTTTTCTGATTGGCTGAGAGCTCTGTGACGGATTTGAAATACTCGCTTCTGATTGGACGAGAGCTCCGCATTGCGTCTGCGCATGCGCAGAATGATATTCCTACCGCACACCCAGCCCATCAGATGCCCCTTCACGAATGCTTCACTTTGATACCTCACTCGACCCCATTGGACCATTAGAGGCTCCCCTAGCTCCAACACGGGTAGTTTCATATCCTTTGACCACCGCGCATGCGCAGAATGCCGATATTCCAACCCCACACCCAGCCCATTAGAGGCTCCCTTCACGAATGCTTCACTTTGATACCTCACTCGATCCCATTGGACCATTTGTGGCTCCCCTAGCTCCAACACGGCTATTTCCATACCCTTCGGCCACCGCGCATGCGCAGAATGCCGATACTTCAACCCCACACCCAGCCCATCAGAGGCTCCCTCACCTAGGCTTCACTTTAATACCTCACTCGATCCCATTGGACCATCAGGGGCTCCCCTAGCTCCAACACGGCTATTTCCATACCCTTGGGCCACCGCGCATGCGCAGAATGACGCTATTTCAAATCCGCTAGTCCAGTCAGATGCCCCTTCACCTAAGCTTCACTTGGATACCTCACTCGACCCCACTGGACCAGTAGTCACTCCCCTAGCTCCCAACACGTCTATTTTCATACCCTTGGGCCACCGCGCATGCGCAGAATGGTGACAACGCCCAAGCCGCTAGTCCAGTCAGATGCCCCTTCACATAAGCTTCACTTTGATACCTCACTCGACCCCATTGGACCATTATTGGCTTCGCTAGCTCCAAAACGGCTATTTTCATACCCTTCGGCCACCGCGCATGCGCAGAATGACGCTAGTTCAACCCCACACCCAGCCCATTACATGCCCCCTCACATAGGCTTCACATTGATACCTCACTCGACCCCACTGGACCAGTAGTCACTCCCTAGCTCCAACACGGCTATTTCCATATCCTTGGCCCACACGAGTTGTCTCCCTTGCGTCAATGTGTGCAGATGGCGCTACGGTCGACGCCGTGATGGGGAAAGGGCGTCCCCGCACCATCCTGGAGCCGCCATTTTTGTTTGTTGTTTTCTTGCGGAGATACACGGGACAATAAACACTCGACCCTAGGGTGGTACAGATGCTAGACTGATCCTATTAACATGGTACAACACCTATAGATTATGTTTATTACTATTATATGGCTTAGAGGTTTTTTTGAGGGTAATGTGAGGGTTTTTTCTCCCCGTGACGTCCCCACCGCCTCGTTTGCTCCCTTGCGCCGTCTAAAAACACCGCCATTTTACAAGTAATTAATTAAAATTAATTAATTAATTAATTAATTTATTAGTACCCATCCTCCGTATGGCAGAACTGTACAACCCAGAACAAGTCTAGACATGCCTTGATCACGTGATCGTCATTGGGAAACCCCCACTGGGGAATCCCCTCCCGTGACCTCCAAGTTCCGCCTCAAATACGCCCCAGGGGGAACAAAAAAGTAGGTCAAGTTGACTTGTAATCACGTAACACTACTACTCCGTTCCCTCATCATTTTCATCTATATTAATTTATAACTTATAGTGGGAGATAACTCCGGGCTGACCCGACAGTGATCTTTGTTACACCATTATTAATATCCGATATTGTAAAAGGTTATCTTTGAACATATTGACGCCAGGCGGGCGCTGTTAACCCGGATGTAAGATGAGGACCCGGATGTGAAACTACAATACCCAGGGAAGTGACCTTTGACACATTCCAATCATCGTCATTATAAACCGTTCGTGTTTCAACGACTCCATCTATGGCGAATACAGTCTCCAAACTAGGCCAACCGGAACTACCTAAAATGTCCGTATTTTCTCGTACGAATCCGGCCCACGTAGAGCTAGTAGCCTATAAAAAATATAGAGTTGAAATATTAAAAGTGAGTAGCCCTTGTATTCAAATCATTTATAATCGCTCATTTACAACGCCGTTCATATCGGTATTATCTGCGAGTAGATCGCAATAAAATTATTATACTTACGGACGATTCTTTAGGTTCGATGGTATTTTTCAGTAAATTCCCCATTCCGAAGTAAGATATAAATTGAATTCTATTAGAGGTATATATATATTTCGACAAACGATTCTCAAATAATGATCTATTTCACGGTATACCCTTTCAACTCCTGCTATATACGTTGATTGTATAATCGCCCTAATTAAATCGATATCGATCTGTAAATATAAACACTCGAACCCCCAATATTATCATATACTAATTGCAATCGAGTTCTGCAAGTTATAATTGAAACGCCTGCTTATATTCAGACCGAGTGGTTTCTGTTATTCGATCACACCTGTTACCACAATACACCCTTTCGCATTGACAGGTATTAAAATCAATACAATTATGTATCATGACCGCCTGCTACCCGTATAGCGAGGTTAAATATAAATATATACCGAGTGTTTGGTAATACTAATTGCAATTTGTAAAAAATTAATAGTCTACAATATATATGAACGCTTAACGTACAGATCGGAGAAATTATTAATAATATCGTAAATCTATACTACATAAAAAATATATATCGAAATAACACCTTTTTGTAAAAGCGGTATGAAACCTAAAATATAGACTATTTAAACGATTAACGTATGAATTCGAAAGATTTATTTATAATACCATATGTAGATCTTTAATATATATATTCAGGTAAATTGTAACGTATGTAATTTATTAATATCCAGACGCAATAATTTATACAAATAAAAATTGTTAATGACTTATGACAGCGCTCGGTGGATCGCGGTGCCTATGTGCATTTTTGGGTGGCTAAGGCCTGTAACACGCATTCCCTACTACTTAGAGCGACGTGGTTATTGGTCTTCTTAATGATGAATTTCACATTCCCAGCTTTAGCGAGGTACGGGTACAAGAATTCTTTGATTAAGTTCAAATTATAGCGGCCCGAGTTAAATCCAAGGACGGGTAATTGGTTCATGTATTCCAATAAACACAGTTTCAGTTTCTGCGCATAGGGTTTCGGTGGTTTGCGTTTCTCACTTTCGTCTTCGTCATCGGTATCGTCCTCCTCCTCCCCATCCAATGTTGGAATACGCGCATCAAGTGCCGCTAATACATCACAGTAGATAGTCGACGCGAGATGTGCCGCACTGGCTTGACTGAGGGTTTCCAGGTAGTTCATCATCCGTGTAATCAGTTCATGGGGGTCCCCGTCAGAGACGAAACACACCGGGGCCGTGTCGTAACCGGGTACGTTGGTGTGAATACTCGCACTCAAAGGAATGTGATGCTGAGTCCATTGAGTTTTAGCCGATACCTTTTCCATGGGTTCTAATAGGGCTTCAAAATCATAGCACGCTCTGTACGGGAAATAACGGTGGTCCATGGGGACGTCAATACCCTCATCTGCCAGGTCTTCAAAGATGGTGGGCTTGTTGTGGAATACGCCGCCGGGGAATTTCCGTTTGGTGGTCTGGTCACAAATTTTCTCGTGTCGATGTAAAAGCCCAGAGTGGTCAAACACGCGTTGGCATTTACTACAGATGTATGACTGGGCATACCTGTTGATGTTCGTGATGTACGAGAAATGCCCGCCAGTGTCCGTTTCGTACAAATTCAATGTCATGGTTGTGTCGTATTTCCCCGGGGAACGCTGTACGAGTCGGGCGGTGAGTTGTGGGTCGTCGGCGTTGTCATCATCCACGTGTTGCTCTAATTTGTATACTACAATGTTGACGTGGAATAAATTTTCCACCACATCCAGTTGTGATAACGGGACCCCGCGGAAGTCCCGATATTTCATGTTCTTTTCACCTAAGTAGTCTTCCCAATACTGGTTGGCCAATTTATCACAATGTGTGGGTGGACGTTTGTTGAAATGGATAGCCAGGCAGCGAAATAAACATTTCCGATCGGTGTAGGGCCCATGGTTTCCACCGACTAAAGCGTACATGCCTTCTCTGTGTTTCAACCAGTCCGGGAGATGAATGGGAGCGCCGATAGGGTGATCGATCATTTTAGTGACGTAAAACGTAACATTGGTTGTCATCTCCACTTGCCATTTTGTGTTGGGGCGTTGTTGTCGTATCCACTCCAAACTATCCAAGTTTTGTAGTTGATCCAGTACCGTGTCCAGAGACGGGCGATGGATAATGGTGAAAGGCTGGTCAAACACCCGGGTATTATTACTGGGATAATAATAACGGAGCTGGTCTGTCTCTTTATGGCGAAGAATGTATCCAAAAGTGAGATTTAACTTGAAGGCTGTATCTTGGTCGTTGAAGATAGCTTCCACGTAGCTACGTAGACGGATGTTTTCTTCCAACCTGAAATTATATAAGTCCAATATCGGGCGATGTCGATGAAAACAATGGTGTATGGTAGCCCAGTGTCGTTGATAAATGTCCCTCACACGCTCGTCTTCAGGCAAGACTTCAACCGGAGGTACTGCTGGGTCCCCTGGAAAATCTTCTCCACGTTTCATACAGGCAGGCTGGTGAGAACAAGCTGGTAGGCAGGCAGGCAGGCAGGTAGGTCAGAGAGCTCCGTAGGGTAGTGCAATGAATACACCAAACCACTAAAAATCTCCTCCTTTTATACGTTTTTCTACATGCCGCCATTTTGGACACACCAGTTTGGGGAACAATGGCGGCATGCCGCCATTTTGGACACACCAGTTTGGGGAACAATGGCGGCATGCCGCCATTTTGGACACCTGCCACCATTTTGGACACACCAGTTTGGGGAACAATGGCGGCTTGCCGCCATTTTGGACACATGCCACCATTTTGGACACACCAGTTTGGGGAACAATGGTAGTCCGGTAGCCACTCGCGAGAACATGTCATTCCGTAGCACCCCCCGCGTAGATTTTGTTTGACTTCTTTTTCATGAAGATCAACATCTCCCGGTCAGTTAAATACCTGATGTAGATATCTACGGTGGTGCCTAAGGTTGCTACATGCAATTGTTTGATGCTGACTGGTTTTGAAAATTTTAAAACCGGAATGGGGGTAGGGGTAATTCAGCCCTCATATTTTTATTACCCCTGCGCTTCGCGATCTGAAACTTACACAAATTTACCTCCGAATAATGACCTTTCAGATAAAACAGTCCAAATTCCTCTAGCTAATATAGCCACGTCATAGTGACGTCATAAGCTCGAGAAGCCTTTGTCTCATGAGTTTTGGGAAATATTTTCTCTGTTTCTTTCGCAGTAATCCATTCTGGATGATATTTGACATATAATCTTGAAAGATATATGTCTACCGTTTAATTCTAGACCAGATACGTCTTTCTACTAAGTCCCGTTTGACCTCGGCATGGATTCATATAGATGTTATCCGGTCATGACACCATTAAATCCAAATGGGGGTAGGGGAGATTACCCTGCCATATTTCTTTAGTTCGCGGTTTATCATACTGAAATGCTCCACGCATTGCTTCTGGATATCGACCTGAAAGATAGAGTAATCAGACTTCCGGTAACTGCTTCAGTTTCGTCGCTATGACGTCATGAATCTAGAAATTGCATTTTTCCTTTATTCGTGTCTGATTATCGCGCCTTGTTCTGTTTTTTTTTTCTTTCTTTATTTCTATAAAATGTTCCGCTAATATCTGGATAGTGTTTCAAAGGGTTTCATTTGAACCAAATGTTGTGCAGAAGTAAATTAATATAATTTTGTGGGTGACAAAATAATAATCGGACCTGAAATAAGAAAGAAAAACAAAATCTGATTGAGTGTGTCCCACAAAAATCGGGGTTAGTTGGAATTCCTCATGTCTCTTGTCCACTCAAGGTTATATTGTGAAAACTTGGATTATGATAAATTTTGCATCGGTATACGTAACTTTAAGGCAATCACGGTAAGGGATTGGGAGGAAACATTAATTGTAATGAATAAGAAACGACTTTATTACTGGAGATGGTCTGTTCAATCTTGTTTGCAATGAAATATGGGTAGAATCGAAATGGCGACCGTGTTGGGATGGTCTGATATCTCGGTAAACTAAGATGGTATAGGGGCCGTGAGGATACTTCATAGTCTCCACATGAACAGCTGCAATAAAAGTGCGGCCGAGATACTTAGGCTACGTTCGAGAATCCACCTCATTCTTGGGTCTGAATGTGAGGTGCCGAGGGAAGCCGAGTCATATGGTGGCCTTTAAGTTGCCAGACGTCGTCAATTTTCCCCACCTTTCTGCATATCGCTCCATTGTATTACCTGTATATGGTAGGTATCTGCTGCTGGACTGTTAGTCTCCGAGGCCCGCCCCTTGTACATGTCATTCGACAAATATGTGTAGGTTTATTATTTTGGTGGGAAATTTAAGCCGTACGACGTCGGGCATTACAGGATAGTTTTTCAGGGTATTCTTCCATTCACCATGTTTTCCCCATGCTGAGACATTTACGCCATCAGGCGTCCTCGATGCTCATCCATTAACAACAAACGAGTTATTTGTTTGAGCTGATCTGTCATCACAGCGCCCGAGCTAGTGTATCTAAATCCGCTTAAGCCGGTGCTAGGGGCCGTGTGGATACTTCATATTCTTCACATGAACCGCTGCAATAACAGCGCGGCTGAGATACTAAGGCTAAGTCCACCGTATTCTCGGGTCTGAGGTCTGAATGTGAGGTGTCGAGAAAAGCGGTTGAGTCATATGGTTGCTTTTTAGCCGCCAGATGTCAGTTTGTGCCACCTCTTGTATATCGCTCCAATTAATCACATTTATACATCTCATTTTGCCGAGACTGGCCTGATATTTGCAAAAATGGACAGAAGAGGGATGGCAAGATAACACAGCCTTACAATGCAACTAGATTTTAGCTAATTTTTGTTTTTGGCGATAACGTCTGAGACTGTTCAATCTAATTAAAATTAAATCCTGTCTGTTCCCCCATTTGGATATGTCGCTTGAAGGATCTAACAGGCTTGCAGTAACTCGAGTGACAACCAATCCTCAGAACACTTCATAGTGCTTTGAAGGGAACATTAATGACAGAGAAATTTTGGTTGGCTCAGTCGACTTAGACGCCGCGCTGGCGGGGTGTCTTTTCATGTTTCCGCGGTCCCGACATTTTGACACCATAATACGTGGTAGATATATAGACTGGTCTTTGGTGTAAACGTTAGGGTAAACAGACAGTGTGACCCTATCTCCCCTCCCCGACTGCAAGTCGACTAGTCCAGATGCGACCATGATGTCATAATGCTATTAAATATTTATGGTAAGGGCGCTCAGAACACAAATTCAATTGTAATACTTAATATTCTATATAGCGACATGTACGATTGGAGAGAATTGATAGGATATTAATTTATTAAGATTGGGGGTTGTTTGGATATCAAAACAGGGCCATTCCACTTATAAAACAGGGCTATTCCACCAAGCGCCTCCACTCAAAGTTTCTCAAATTTGGCGATACATATCGCATGCTGATAGCAAAATACGAACGTAGCGTGCAAGATCTATGGCGCTACGTTTCGTAACTTGTGTCTAATTCCGCTTAACCCGGGGCTAGGGGCCGTATGAACCCATGTACTTAAAGATCCTCATGGTACTCATATGAACAGTCACAATCAATGCGTGACTGAGATACATCATTCTTTAGATGACGACCTTACAACGAATATTATGGATTAAGAATACTGATCAGCGATACGGATTTGATATTTTTGGAACATCATGATGTCTTGCCGGCATCATTGAAAACTGTTGACCGCTTCTCTCTTGCAGGAAACAAGCCTATGTTTATGTATACTATGATTGTCTTTTTGAATTTGGTGCTAATACTGTTATATGGAATATGGAATAGGTCTTTGGATTATGGACGCGGATATTCTCTAATGGACGACGGCTGGATTATGAATGACGGGCTAGACGCTTGTAATTCACATAGTGTTCAAATGAACAACGCATTCAGAGCGTGACTGATAGTCTGGACACGACTTAGAATTCATTTGGATAAAGAATAATGATCAGTGATTTCGGAGTTTATGTATAGAACATCATTATGTCTTGCTGACATCATCGAAATTGTATCTATTTTATACACATTGGAATTGAGGCTAACTGTCATACGAAATAGGTCTTGCGATTATTGAAGCGGAATTTCGTTATGGACTGCGGCTGATTATTGAATCTTGATATCGGATCTGACACTTGCTAGTGATATAACTATTGTATTGACAAATTCATATATATTGGATCTTTTCGTATTTTTTCAATCACCTTCTTTATACAAAAGGAAGGCATTGGAATGTTTGTTTTTGTTTGTCAATATCAATTTAGCATCACAGTGTAATAGAACGTTCCCATAATGTATATCTGGCTTCAAGAATGAAACCAAAGTATCCATTTTCGAATGAGATATATTTATCGAATTAATTTATATGAACTGAGGTACACATTTTCAATTTCGACCATCCACATTTTTTTTTTATGTGGATGTTATACGAATTAGGTCTTTGGATTATACACGTTGGGTGGGCACGAGTTTCTGTTGCTTCAATGCATTTTGTCTCACTTCATGCATCATATTTGAAAATAGTTTGATGGGATCTGCCTTTCGTCTTCTCTCAATACTTTCTGGCCTGAATCCATTCCTTTCATTTCATGTAACATTCATTCATTTCATCTAGCAAGTTAACTGGTTTTCTCTAATTAGATATCGAAACATTGGTGAGATTAGAAAAGTTGAATCCATCTTCTTTCTGTATGTCCATTATTTCGACATAGCTCTGATGGAGTTAACAAATGCAAGCGGCAATTTTATATAGACCTGTTCTTGGTTAATAATTGACCACAGGCTAGATTAATACATGCAAGCGGCAACTTCATGTAAAGTCGTTCTTGGATAAGAGTTGACCACTAGCAGCTAGTTGATAATCCTTAACATGTGTGAAACATATTAAACACATACCATAATTAAACGTAACATTAAACGGGCGGTGAGAAACGAAGCCGGCGTACTGACAAGAAGTCATATTACCCCACCGACAAATATACTGACTGCATATTTCTAAAAACATCACAAGAACCAAAAGTGATCCCTGTGATGATTTTTGTCTCAACCCCGCTTTTATTGTGACTGTTCATCTGGATATATTGAATGATATGACCACGCGGCCCCAAACACTGACTTGGGCGGTATTAGATACAAATATTTCAGAGCGACGATATATAGCCCTGTAACACTGACTATGCTATAAAGAATATACACGAGAGTTCAAAACAGACATTACAGAGACTTCATTCCAGAAGTATTGGAAGTTTGATTTCTCGTTTTGCTCAACTAGTATCCAATCACAAAGTGTTAAAAGCTTGAGCTCTCTAGACCCAAGTGTGAAGAAGATATCGAAGCATAATCACCGTTACCCCATTCCTTGTTTGTTTTTGTGTAACTTCGAGAGCATTGAGAGAAGGCATCACATCACGCAAAAGCTAACAGGGTAACAATACACCGTTGGAAAATTACAACAAAAGGTCCAGAAAAAAATACTTCCATGGTGATAATAACGACATAGTGACACCAACATTGAAGATAATCGGAATCGGATTGCTTTATCTGAATGATCCGTACACAGACTAAATATGTGTTAAATTTCATTGCGTTAGGATCAGGGAGAAATAAAATATTAGAACGTTATCACCCCTACCCCTATTTCGGTTTCATATTTCTCATGCTCTGGTGCGGTTAAACATGGTTATGTTACATCCATGAAATGCATATTAGATGGTTACACCAGGTCTAGAATTAACGAAGAGAGGATTATCTTTCACAAATACAAATCAGGCAGAATGCAAAAGGAGTTTCTGCAACTGCAAAACCAAAAATTGAGTCTCATTTCTAAAAAAAATCGAGGAAAAATTTACCCTCCAAGTTATGACGTCATCTTGACGTAAAAAACGTAAAAGGCGTAACTTGGATTAGGTTATCTAATAGAACCTTATTCAGAGGTCAAGTATGCGAAGTTACAGAAAGTTTAGTGCAAGAATAAAAAAGATATACGTTCATAAATACCCCTACCCCCATCTTAGAGTTAATTTTGTCTTGTTCAGACAGCGGTGAAGAAATGCATGCTGTGAGCTTAGGCACCACCGTAGATGCCTACATCAGGTCTAAAACTGACCAGCAGATGATACTCGTTCATAAACAGTGGTCAAACTAAATCTACGCGGGGGGTGCTACGAAAACTTTATTTAGACCCCTTTTTGCGATTTGGCTACCGGACTAATGGAGGCATGCCGCCATTTTGGACACATCAGTTTGGGGCACAATGGCGGCATGCGGAAAAACCCCAGACAAACAAGTCTATACACGTCTTGGTCACGCCTCATTCACCCACACCCCCATATAGTCCCACGCGGAGCGAATTGGTGAAATTTTTGAAAAAGTACTGTGACGGAAATTGATGTGACGGAAATTTATCTGAAATAATACTTCTATGAATAGGGCGAAAATTTATCTGAGATAATTTTTCTGTCATAATTAATTCTTGGTCGAGTATCAACTATTCAGATATTACGGAAAGTACTGTTGTTATAAGGTATTGTTTGTTATATATCAGACACGATCAGCTGATATATGTAAACAAACGATCTATATTTAGACCCTCGCGTGCTCTGCTACGTTGCAGCACGCGCTCTTTGATCTTGGCGTTCCGCCGACGTACAAGAAGCTCAAATTGAGACGGAGAATTTCGTTACCATTGCCAGTAAATTGTAAGTTTATTGCGGAAAGAATTTATATTGCATAAATTCCTGCGGGAAATAGGAAGTACACATATAAGAGAATATTGTCTTGACGTAAAAAGTTTGGACATTTCATATTTACGGAGATATGGATTTTTATAGTTGAGCCGGTTTTTCGTGTAAACCATCGCAGCGTATAGGGAAACGGCTGTCATCTTCGTTTTGCTATGTCACAAAAAGTGCTCGAATTACTTATTTCTAAATGATTTCATGACGAATCCAACTAAAGTTAGGAAGTATATATATTTTACGATATAGTCATGAACTGTCCGCACATAAGACGTTCTGATTGATGAGATCTGAATTTCTGAAGTTTGGCAATTTTCTGACTTCGAGCTTCGAATACCCGCCGCCATATTTGTTGGAAGCCGGTGTTCGTTTGTCATGATGGAAAATCATTAATTAATCATATTTTGAGATATATTTCTCAAGACAACCTTGTATTCATTGAAAATATAATTGTTCAGGCTTACCTTGCTAACTCGGTTGCTGCCTTTGAGGTAATATTTTTCGTTAGATCGGCATTTGTTTCCGCCCATGCGATGAGAAAACATGCCTGATTTTGCATGTAGTTTTCGTGCACACGTCTCGCACAAGTTCGGGAGCGATAACTTTTCCATCTTCGTCTATAAAGAGTTCTTTTTGGCATATAATTATATCCATGAAAAGTTCAGGATACAGGCTTTCGTATGATATCTGGTTCTGCCAACGATTCATCGGAACTTTGTATAATTTTTGCCTCGAAATTGCATGTATACGTTTTGGTAAAGTGCGCTTTCATTCAGCCTGCATTCTGCTCTGTTTGCATCAGTTGTCGAGTATATTACGTCACCATGGTCACCACGTTTGCAAAATTGTAATTATTGACCAATCAAAATTCGGCATTTTCGTTTAGCCGTAGAATTTTACGTCATTGGCTTGGCAACTGGTTAGCAACCCAGCACTATAAAAGGTGCAGAAATTTTGCCCGAGACCCATTCTATGTTGAATCCCTCTAAAAACAGGGATAAAGTGTTTGCGGCACTATCTAGATTCATGATACGATCTAAGAGATTTTAGTGAAAGTTTTGCAACTATTTCTTTTTACTAGACACCCGCAAATTTTTATATTGGTTTTACCATTTTGTTATAGAGTTCAATATCTAGTCTAGGTTACTCTAATGGTACATGCATATAATTTTTAATTTACAAAAATGAGCTGAGGACTATTTGATACCAATTCAATATATATTTTCTTATTGGTGGTTAAAAATTATCACTGCTGGATTAAAAGAGCACATTTTAAAAGATATCCATGCTCCTAATTGGATATTAGTGTTTGATGATACCATTGGAGGTCATCATTCGCGGTATTTTTTTTCGGGAGGAATATGGATGTTATATCAATTATTGTTTTTAATTATCCACCTGCTCATCTTAATTATATATCGAGTTAAATAAAGTTACAGTCAAAAACGAAATATGCATGTACTATTTTGGCCTTTTTAATTCAGTTTTATATTATTTTATAAATAGGGTCGTTGGTGTATTATGGTTGTTGATCTGATTATTTCCCCTTCCTTATGCCTATAAATAACGCCTTTGGAGTCTTTTCCTATATGTTGTTTTTATTAGCATATTTAATTCAATCTAGTCAATTATATATAATTTTCTTTTCTTTAGTCTATAAAGACACTTTAGCTAATTATACAGACATCTGTCTAATTTTCTCAATATATTTTTCCGTTGCTTTTTTAACACACCGTTTTTAACACTTTTTATTGTGTTTTTTAAATTCAGTTTTATTTTTTATTACCTCAATGCAATGATACTGGCGCGCATAATCCAAACGGATTGCATGCGCCATCCAAATTCAAAACTGACTGACTGACTGACTGACCCGAGACCCATATCGACCCATATAGGCCCATACTGGGGTATAAGCCCAATGTATGTATAAATCCATACGGGGTGGACATGTTGGAGTCTAGGTGAGTCCCTGGTGGTCCAATGGGGTCGTATGAGGTCTTATTTTGAAGCTCGCATGCAGGAGCACTTGACTACACTAATGGTTCGTCCGTGTTCAATAGTCTGCGTATGCGCAGCCTGGCCCGTAGTATAGAAAGCAGGCATTTTGGGGGGTATGTGGGTGTGTATTTGGGTTAGAGATGGGCTATTCACGGTTCGAATGGGTTGTGTGAGGTATCCATGTGAAGCCTATGTGAGGGAGCCTCTGATGGCGTGGATGTGGGGTTGAAGTATCGTCATTCTGCGCATGCGCAGCCTGGTCATAGTATGGACATAGCCGTTTTTGGGGTCTAGCCGAGCCCCTCATGGGCCTATTGAGTCGAGTGAGGTATCCATGTGAAGCCTAGGTGAGGGGGCTTGGCTAGGGTGTCGTTTCCATTCTGCTGCGCAGGTCACGTGGGTTGTGAAGTCACTTCCGGGTTTCACTAAAACTACCTCCAAACATAGAAGAGTTCCAATTTTTACTTAGACGTCCGTATGTTCAACCTCCGGGGTGTTTCCCGGCCCGGCAGGCCCGGCCCACGCCCCGGCCGCAGCGCGCGCGCGCGTCATCACCGGCAGTGCGCGCGCGGGACAAAAGGGCACATCACAAGTCAAAAGGTCCAATGTCCAATGAGACAATGTTGCGGCATCGATATAGTCAGAGCTCGAACCCCAAAAAGGGGATTGTAAATGAACCTGGGAAGGATAGGCAGTTCCATTTGGACCAATCAGCGGTCGAGAAAAAAGAGCCAATGAGCGATCGAGAAAAAGAACCAATGGACGGGTACTAGGTACACGTCTACGTACCTACATCCGGGTACTCACGGTGTGCTTTCGCTCACGTGCGCGCCTACATCCGGGTTCTTGTACACCCGGGTAATGTTTTCTGGACATGGATGGGTTAGCTTTGGCTCCATTCTAGGCCACTGATTGGCTAATACGGTGTTCAAAACCAGTTTCATGCATTATGCTCATATAACTTATAGTAATAAACTTAATCTATACGTGTTGGACGAGTCTTCACTCACCGTCTTCCTTTACACGCACCTCAATGAAATGCCCACTCCAAACCTAGACCAAACAACGTACTTGGTCTGTGGGCTGATTTCATTGGCTCTATTTTACTATAGTGCTCTTACATTCTAACATTGATGGGTTACATTTTGGCCCCATCCTACACCACTGATTTCAGTTTGACTGAATCTCCACATTGGGCATTATGAATAAGACAGGGTTTTTTGGTGAGATCTCATTTTTTTTATTCAGTAACAACAACAACGTGAGAACAACCACGTGAAAACTCAAGCCCAGAACAAGGGGCTTGTACATTGGAAGAACTGAAGCCCAAAACAGGGGGCTTGTACATTGAAAGAATTCAAGCCCAGAACGGGACTTGTACATTGAAATGATGGGCGGCCCAGTCATATACGAGTACATCTCGGTCCTCGGCCTTGGGGTACTCGTCAAACATGTGGACGATCGTCTGCATGGAATGTCCCCGACATCGATGGTACAGGTAAAACAAGCAATATTGACCGCACACCATACTGTCCAGGCTTTGCAACGTTTTAGTATTCCAACACCATGTCTCTGTGCCTTGATCCATGAAGTCTGTTAAATCGGAATGGAGGGGTGGTAGGCCGTACGGATCAAAGTATTCGCCCTGCTCTTCTGTCAAGTACACGGCCACCCAGTGTTCACCGGGTCGCTCCATCGGGTCTGTATTCAGGACGTAAGCAGCCGGATACACACGGTCTAATGGGAACACGTCTCGGGCGAACACTCCTTGAAAGACCATGCGTGTCCCTGGATCATTCTCCAGCACGGTGCGTATCTGGTATGTATCCATGTTAGGTGGCAAAGTCACACAGGACGTTACGGCTTTTATCGATTTGAATGATGTTGTCAAACTCAGCGTAGCAAGTCACATTGATGGTTTTCGGTAAAGGTGTCCCGAAATGCAGTTCCAAGCGTAAGTTGCCTTTCTTGACGAGACTCAGTTGATGATCGTTGTCTAAGGTGGGAGTCAGATCGAAACAGAACAAGGTGTACCCTCTGCCGAAATCGTCTCGACTGATCATATTTCCCTCGTCTTGGTTAATTTGGCCAGTTGCTGTGAAGAGGTTCAGATAGCTCCGGATGTAATTGTCCGTTCTGAAATTAGGTTGTAAGGGACGTGCTGGTACTTGTTGGCCATCCACATGCAGGGCCACGAAATTGATGTTGAACGCTTTTAGGTTGAACGGATTCCTCGAGAGAGTCCCATTATAACTGACGTTCTTCACACAGGCTAGGGTTAAACGCTTGGGCAAATCCCCCAGGAACAGGTTTTCTTGATTGACAATCATATTGCCTTTAGGAACGGAAAAGACCTTGGTCTGTACTCGTCGAATCGGGTACTGGGCTGGGTTTTTCTCCAAGGCTCTGATGTGCCCCAACTGTACACCTGGGCTCGGTTTCACTTTGCGTACAAACAGACTTGCCTCTTGGATGACAATGTTATACTCGAGGTCCTTATTCGGGGCCATCAAGGCAAACGCAGGCGTTGCGCGCACTAGTCGTATTTTGACAGGTACTCCATTCAAGAGGTATCGGTCCTGCATGAATAAGTCCGCATGCAGACGTCCCATCATATCGACAGAGTGACTCTCTGCTGTGGCATCCACTCTCTCCGTATAGCCGTCATTATCAGGACTCGCTTCCATCTTGCCTGGGGTATCTCGGTAGAACAACGGGGCTGTCAAATACGACTTTTTAGCGTCACGCCCGTAGGATAACAGCGTTTCGATGTAGGCTCGGTACGGGTACGTGTTGGTCGAGGCGCTCACCAGTTTATCACTCAGGGCTATATCCACTTGCTGGAATAGCGAATGAAGCCAGAGATTCACTGGACCCACGGGTGCATCTGCTTTGAGGACTGACCCATCTTTATTGGTGATTTTAGCTTTCACATATAGGTACGTATGGGCTAAATCCAGGTAGGTCGTATCTGCGTTGGTGATGGTGAATTCAATGGGGCCTGTGGCTGTAATGCTGGAAAGGGGCAGATGTTCCACCCATTGACCCTCTTCGGCACTGGTCTGAGTAGCTGGGACGGTCCATAAATCAAATTCACTGTTGGTAGAAGGACACGACTCGGCATGGATGAAAGCCATCTTTAAGAAAAGATATCCTTGGTCTTCGATGTGCGTCGTCGCTGGGTCGGTCGTCGACTGGTGCGTGGTCTCGGTGGTGCAGGTCTTTTATTCCCTACGGTGCGTTGTGCTTTGGTGACCAAGACGCCTCCTGCTTCTTTGGCCCGACGTTTCAGTGCTTCTTTGGGTGCCGCACCGCCCAAGACATCACCTGCGACTTGCAGTCCACTGCGCACCGCTTGTTTGCCGATCGCTTTGACCCCACGCGTCACCAAGGGCAGGAACGTTTTGACGATGCTCCCGAGTATGTTCCCCAGCCCATGTCCTTGTTGCATGCGTGTACCTGCGAAGACAGGAAAGCTACCCCCGGCCTGTTTGGTGTAATGATCGACGTAACTGGCTGTATGGCATTGATAAGGCACCTTCATTATGCAAAGTGAACCGCACGGACTTGACGGAAATGAAGTGTCAGCACCACTTCCCCACACTCGAATGCAATCGCTTGACCGGTGTCGTCTCTTATATCGATGACGATGGAGCTAATATCGGTCTGACTGACCGGTAGATACACAATATGCCTGAAACTGTGGGTGACTTGAGCTCCATACTTGCCTTTCACCGGGCAGACGCGCAGTAGAGGTACGTTGCTGTCACCGACAATGTGTGCATCGACCACGTCCGAGTAGATGTACAGGCCATACATACCACCACGCATGTCCATCGGGATGTGGGCTCTCGCTGGTGGGGCCAGCGTACCCCCGTAGATCGAGACCCAGCATTTGCTGTAGGGTAGGACTGAGTTCGACACTCACGTTGGGGCTGAGCGTGAGACAGGCCTTGTCGTTGTGTGCTTTGTAATCGAAGTCCACATGATTTTTGAAGGGGAAAGATTTGATGGGTTTTGAAGTATTCGTGACGTCTCGTAGAGACTTATAATGCATCAGACTTCTCAGTCCACCCATGAACTCCTTGGGGGAATCGTATTGACCTGGGTAGTTTCAGTCGAGTTTCTTGTCCTTCGTAGGTCACCTCGTACCATACTTCATTGGCTCGCACGTTGTACCACGAGTAAGGGTATTGAATATCCACGAGTCCACATTCCCAGCGTCCAGGTAAATGCAACGGTTGCGGTAACTGGGTCACGTACTTGGTCAAGGTGTTGTCCGGAAACACATCAGCCGAGCTGTTACTGGGTAGGGTGAGGTAAAACATGACGACTGAGCTTTCCTGCTGCTGTTGTTGGTTTTAATACTTCTCCCAGCCCTTGGGCGCTAATCGTCGTGATGGTCGCGGTGACTTAGCTCTTGGTGGTTGCAGGGGGTGGCGTGGTAAAAGGGGTGAAAAAGTAGGTGCCCGCCGTGGTGGTGATTTGGGGGGTGACTCCGGTTCCCAAGGTTGTGGTGAGAGTCGTCGTGCACGACTGGGTGATTGCATAAAGGCCCAGCGCTGGGGGTTCCCCACCAATTCCTGTGGTACATGCATGTCTTTCAAGCCTTGAGCGAAGACCTCCCATCCTCGAGGATTCGTGTGCGACCTGCGTTGACGCATCAGGTCATTCACTAAATCCGTCATGTGGGTACCGGGGACCACCTGATTCTGTACCAGGAGTTCACCTTTATCATTCCAAGTCATGTTAGGATTCTGTTTCATTCGTTGTAATACCAGGCCAGCTTGTTTCTTGAACGATGCAGGTACTCTTCAGGACTTCGTCTTCGACCCACTGTGGGGCTGTGGGTGGTACCCCTGGTAATGAAGGCTGTTGGAGCGGTGCTGAGGACGGTGGTGTATCGCGTGGTGGTGGTGGTGCTGGGGTAGAGAGGGTTTTGTATTGGTCGATGAACGTCATGTACCGCTGAAGCGTCTCATTGTACTGTTGTACTTTCTCACTATCGCTTAACCCCGGTGGTTGTAAGTTCTGACGCATCTCTTCATCGAGGGTGTTTATCGTCTTCACCGTAGAAGGTACGGGGTACGGTGATTGGAGGTTTTGAAGGAGCCGAGGTTCGACGAAGACCATTTTTTTCGTGTGGTTCATTGTCGGCCGAAGAGTCTACCCAATACTGGACCCAACACGGAAGCGGCCAACGGTGCTAAGATGGCCCCGAGAAATCCACCTTTCTGTAACACCTTTTTCTTTTGTGTTTGAGATACTCGCAGACCTGTCTTATGCTTGGTCAACTTGGTCTTCTGAGCCGGAGTCAGTGGTACGTTGCCTTTTAACAGGTTGTACCCGATCTCGCACAGACAGCGTACATGGTCAGGGTCCGCACCGCGTACGATGGTTCGAACCAACTCAGGTGGGGCCGTCTTCAATACACGGAGCGTCGGGGCGTGCTTCCGTACTCGTGCAGACATCATGTATAACTAATGCCAGAACCCACAACCCTGCCCTTTTTATCTATCTCAGAGAACAGAGACAAAAATCAACCATGATGTGGTATTCATTCTTTTTATTATCCCCATCATCAAAACACACACACCCCAGCTGGGGGAGCCACTGTTACATTATTTTTGCGTGTACACTTGGTGAGTCTCTCCGGGAAAGATGCCGGTGCGTAGTCGAAGGTGATCGGGGGTGGCTTGCTTCAGGTCGAAGAGCATATACCCGTGCTGAGGGGTTGTCGCATCTTTAAAGGCTTCCAACGCAAACGCAGTGCGTCCAGGGTACATCTGTCTCGCCAGGTGCAGCAGTTGAGTGGTATCTCTCGGGTTTTTGAAGACCACCATGCAGTGGGCATTTAAGCTGATGTTCCGATGTTCTTTGTTTTTACTGAACAGATTCTGCACAATGTAGATGATGCTGAGCCGTCGATGATGGCTGCCTTTGGTAAAGAGTTGGGTGACCCGACTGTCCGTCTCCGCCATGAGATCATCCAGAACCACCAAGGTGTCGGGTTCCAAATCGGACAGGTTGGGTAGGCCTTCCACGAACGTGATATGGGTCATTGCTGCATACGCTGCCTGCCATTCTCCGTAACACCACACGACTCGGGCAATGGGTGGGGTGATCATGCTGTCGGCGTGTTCGAGGAGCTTCCTGACGAAGTGCGTTTTGCCGGAGCCCGTCGGTCCTGCGATGACGCAAGTGAAGGGATGCTGCCAACGGGTGTCCATGATTGAAGGCGCTCATATCGACCAAATCCGCTTGCCACTGGGTGTCTATTCCTCCCACGATGACCCGGTTCCGTAGAAAATGGCGACGGACAGCTCGATGTAAGGTATAGGTGTCTTGTTTTCTTAACCAATCTCGGACTTGGGCACGTTGTATCCCCTGGGGTTTGGCCGCTCGATAGAGAGCCGACAATGCACCATACGCAGCCGGACTGTCGGGACTGTAGTATAAGTTATCCAACACCTTCTCCCAGCGCTTCATGGTGACAAAATGATGATGGACCCGGAGAGTATCGCTTATTTATAACAACTTTCTACCACCGTTGTGTTGGTTGACTGAGTTCAGCCGGATAGTCTATAGCCTCGTCGTCTGGTTCATGACTAGACAGTTGTTCATTGGGTTCAGCCAGCGCGTGCTCAATAGCACGAGCCCACCCCAAGTGTTGTGATGACTGCTCGTCCGGTGTAAACAGCTGGTCCACAATAGGCACCACTTTCTCCAAGGCTGTCCACAGGTCAGGGTCTAGGGTGAAGCTTTGCGTAGGATCGTGGTAACGCCCCACACAGGCAAAGAAGGGTCCACGGTGTACGTAGTTGGCGTTCTCGAGGTGGATGAGGTTTCCGTCGAGCTCACCGCTCAACACCCGTTTAAATTTGGTCCAACCATCACGGTGTAGGGTAACCGTAGTGGATGTGTACTCCGAACCCCACCCACAGACATCCCGATCTTCCACGAGGGTGACTTTATCTTCATAGACGTGTAACCCCATCTGGGGTGTAAGGGGCAGGATGGCTCGTAGGACTGGTGACATGGTTGATCCAATGACGAAGGCTGAATGACGCACACGGTGTCTGACCCTCGTATTTATAGTCAGGGCCCACTGTCAATTCCGCAGCGCCAGGGTCAATAGGGCACAGACCATGACTAGGCCAACCAGCCGTCGCTGGTTCCGGCGTGAGCGCTCGTGGTCCATAGCCCGGGCATCAAGGATGGCTGTCATAGTCCAGTAGTGGTGAGTGATGGCACACCTCTCCATCGAGTGCGCTCTTTCGAGGACCGCTTCTGTGAACTCTTTCAGGATCTGGCGTCGCCCCTCGTCGTCGCCATCTGCAAACATGGACCGAACCACTGCTCGGTAACCCGTGAATGAATTAACCATGGTCGCATACTGTAAAATGCGAGATGCATGGGTGTCCGTCATTCCGCAGGAATGGAGGTGTAGGACGCAGAGCGACCTGTTATATACGTAGCTCTACAGCGTTATAAGTACTATTCTGATGGGTTAGTCCATCCGCAGCCAGGGTGTACATTCCGTGGGACTACTTTCTGCCAGCGGAGGCAGACCGCATCACCGCGGACGAATACATACGCCCGATTCACGCAGACCGGAAGTGACGTCATACATGACGTCACACTTCAGTACATGTCCTATCATGTTCACACGCCTGCATGTCATAAAAGTAAATTCTACCTCATTTGGAGGGTTCCCGAAAAAACGCCACAGTCGGGTACCTCAAAAATGGTAAGGAATCGGTGTTTTATATACTACTTCTGTTCGAGTAATCTATGTGCACGCACCACGAAGCTCTTCGGACGATTTGGGTACGCTAGATAGAGTAAATTTAATGAAATTTGGTTAACTATTTATGCGTTAAAATAGATTCCAAAACTTAAAAAAAATACAGTTGAATACCATTTGACTAGCTCTTTCAGTTGAAATATAGCTTTACCATACTCGAACTGTTCCTTTAATTGTTTTAACGTTAATACATGATCCCCCCTCATCATCGAAAGGATTCCCCTGGTGATCGGTCTGATTCCCCTGGGAGTGTGTTGGGGGGATCGATTCCGTATATGTTGTAGGTTCTCTGGCTGAAAGCTTTTAGACATCACTACGATTTTCTTAGTGTGTATTTGAAGGCTTGGACCTTAACACACCTGTTTACATCAATATATCGATTTTGTACTCAACTTGAAATTTGAAACAATTAAAAACAATTCTTTCCGTTGTGTTACATTTAAATACGGAATTCTGAGGAGTGGTGAAAGAGAACGCTACATGAAAAAACGGCTTACGATTATTGACCAGGAAACAAAATAATAGATGTAATCGTCGAGCTGATAGTTATATTATGAGGAACGCAAGCCAACCGACCAGATCGGCTTTACTTAAACGAGTAATGTATCATCCACTCAACACGCTATAAGGCTACACACACCCCTCTTTATTCTCTCACTCGATAACTCTGAAGCTAGAATTTAAAACAGTTGTCGAGAATAAAAAAATGAATCTTTTTCTTAATTGACAGAATCTTGACTACGATGTCCTTGGGATCACTAGAGACGGTAGTCAGCGTTTTGCTGAGCGTGGCAGTGATATGGGTGCTCAGTCATGTCTTACCATATCTGAGGAACGTCTTGGCCCTGAGAAAAGCAGCTCTACAGTTCCCCAGCAGAGAACGACACTGGCTCTGGGGGACCCTGCATCATGTAGGTGAAACACAAGATGTGTACCAAAGTAATTTGCTGAAACAACTGGTATTACCATGATTGTCGCGTAATAACCTAATACGGAAAGAGTTCTTCACTTTTGATATAAGCCAGAGACTGTCGCCGTAGACTACATGTACTGTTTACTTAGGTTTGTCCATTGGTATTGCATTAATGCGGGAAGGGCCGAGTCGACACAAAGCGCCTTTGGCTAGAGAATGTGAAGTACTTGAGATGGGGATATATGACCAGGTAATGGGACCTGGCTGACGTAGCTGTGAAAAGTTTCTGTTCTTACTACCTCAGGTTCGAGAAGGAGGCATTGATGGAATGATACCCCAGATGTTAGAGATGACGAGAAGACATAAGCGAGTTTTCGCCGGATGGAGGACAAGTCTCCAGCCAATCTTATTCCTTGTCCATACAGATACAATCAAGCAAGTGATGAAAACAGCTGAGCCCAAAGCAACGAAATTTAGATCCAATTATTATTTCCTGAAAGACTGGTTAGGTGAGATTACTTATATTGAAAGTACACTGGTCGCCTAATTCAATTTTAGCAGGCATTTGTTAATTCATCAGAGGTTTTCCTCCCTCTTCATTGTATTATTTTCCTTTTAATTAGTAGCAGGTTTGAGGGATTGTATACATTGTTTTTCTTAAATTTCCATCTCCAGAACATTGAATTTTTTAACATTTAAACATCTGTCCATTTTCAAAATGATGTTCGTTGGGTCTTCCTGTTGAAGATGGGAAGACCTTTCTTGAGTATTATTATTATATCAGCCATTCCACCGTGACTCGCGTGACATACTCACTATTTAATACTCACTTTTTTCGGTTAGTGTGTTAATTTTATATCAATATTAACCAAGACACTTACAACACAGGGAACAAAGGTAATAATGCTGATCAAGAAAGTACCGAAATAATAAAGCAAAGTGCGTGACTCGCGTGACAGGCACGAAGACACTCGTCTCACCCATTCATACAAACGCTAAGATTCGTGGCCCATTTTATGACCAAGCCATTAAAGGAGTACAGGTAACACTGGAGGGGTATATCCAGAACATCAACTGAGATGCTCAAGAAATTTGAAGTGTATCTCTTTATTTTGGTGTACATGGAATGACGTGACTCGCATGACATTAACTCTGATCTGAAAAGAAAACCTGCAAACTGCTTTCAATAATGAAAAAAATGTAGGGGAAAACTCCCACATGACATCTAATCCTTAAGCTTATAACTTTGAAGTCCACTCAGTCCCATCAAACAGAGTCTCAGAGAAACCATCACTTGAAATAAACAGTGGCTGTGCCACGCACACTCAATGCTGCATCTCTTGCTTTTTGGAGACTGTCATCGGTGAACGAAAGCTGCCCTCTCAGTCTGTTATTCACTAGGTCTGGGTGAGGCATCTCACATAAGATGTCATCAACTGTTTGCCTCTAACACTCAGTATGAAGAAGAAATGGGTATGTGACTTGTGTGACAAAGATGACGTGACTCGTGTGACACAAAGTTAAGGAAACATACTGCATTAATTCAAACCAGCAAATAAAATTTTCTTTGCTGGAATCTTAGACATATACTGCAGTAGACGTCTTTGATACATGGTTAAAAGTTCCAACTTCTGTTGACTAGTGGGTAAGAAATAAAATACTAACATTTGTGACTCGCGTGACACCAAATAATAAGGAGAATTACAAACATCAGAGACTGAAATCACAATATATATATCTGGTCTGTTCTGTGGCTGCAGCAACACTGCTTCTACTGACCTACATCCCACAACAGTAGTCAGCTGTCTGAGGTGCTCAAGAAATTTGAAGTGTATCTCTTTAGTTTCATGTACATGGAATGATGTGACCTGTGTAACACAAAACATTGTGACTCGCGTGACATCAACTCTGATCTGAAAAGGAAACATGCAAACTGCTTTCAATAATGGAACAAATGTACGGAAAATCTCCCACATGACATCTTATCCTTATGTTATAAATTTGAAGTTTACTCAGTCTCATCAAAGTCTCAGAGAAACCGTCTACGAGCCCTTTTGGAACCCGGCGTTTAGGCCCAGAAAGAGTTATCTGCCCCTGAATACGACTTTATATGTCCTTCAGTTATTTCAATGCTAATTGAAATGTCCGAAAAAATGAAACAAAATAGTTATCTGCCCCTAAATACGACTGTATATATCTTTCATTTCCTCCAATGGTAATCTCCCGGGATGCACGTCATCAAGCATGGTACCCGACAAAATCGTCAGCTATATGTCCAGCATAAATGGCAAATGGGGAACCCTCCTTTCCTCCATATGTCCTATGCCGAGAACCAGTGGGCCTGGAGACAGGAGAATTGCACCAAATGATTCACCTTGACCCAGGCGTCTATAGGGTACTGTGGGGTGAATAAATAGGGCTGGTCATGCACAACCGGATGAACCAATGCGTTATGAATACGGCGGCCAGTGATGGTGTGGGTCATTCATCACGCGTCATTTCGTCGAGCATGTCGCCAGTTCTATGAGCGCTCCTTCCCCTTACACCCGAAGTGGGGGTTACACTGTTACCAGGGCCCTACGCGAAGCTTCACTCTAGGCCCTGAACCGTGGACGGCCTTCAAGAAAGTGGTGCCTATTATGAACCAGCTGTTCACACCTGAGGACTGATCAGCTGATCAGTTGGGCTGGGCTCGTGCCCTGAGTGAACATGGTGAAGCGGCGGCAGAACCCAATGAGCAAATTATCAACCGCGTCAAGGAGGAAGACGAGAGGGACTATCCGGTTGTCACCTCTGTGACCTACAAAGATGTCCTGGATAAACTTAACACCCGTATTCCACCGTCGGAGGAGCGACGACGCCATAGATTACCCGGATATGCTCAGTCAACAAACCCATCCATACAACGGACGCCGGTACTGCGTCAGAACCCAAATGAAAGCACCCAGAAAGGAACTTAGATAGATAGATGATCTTTATTTTAAAACTCGGTGCAAACCTCTTTTCGTGCAGGTCGATACTTTGACCCCAGTGCCAGATATTCACAGACAATATGGAATGCACCTTTTATGTTGCTATCCCATGATGCACCATATTGAAGGCTAATAAATAGAGCCGATTTTTCAGGACTGTACTCACTTATCTTAAACCACTTAAGTCTCACCTTTGGCTATTTATTACGGCTTAAGGAGGCAGACCTATGGTGGCCGAGAGGGGCCATCGTCACTTCGCCATCGTACGTCAAAAAACAGAGCGATAGAGCGATGGCGATAGAGCGATAGAGCGATGGCGATAGAGCGATAGAGCGATGGCGATAGAGCGATAGAGCCATGGCGATAGAGCGATAGAGCGAAGTACATGACTGCGCATGTCTTATAATCATGCATATTCATACGGTGATAATCGTACCTCCAAAAAAAGAGAGCTCGCCGCTAAACTCTAGTTATTATCAGGCGGATTCATGAATACTCTAGGGGCCTGCGGCATACCACAAAGATTACACAGATAACACAGAGAGATAGACCGATAAGTTTTATTGTATATGGGCTAAAATAATAAACATTGGCTAAAAGATCGACATAAGAATCTAATAGATAAAGCAGTGATATTCGCTGTCTGGTGAACATATACATCTGGAACATTTGAAATCAAGTTTTGTAATTAATGCTGATCAACGCTTGTAAAAAAGTCAACGTAGAATCGAAATAGAAGAGGTCACTCTCCCCCCCCCCTAAAATATTGGTGATCTGATTTACCCATAGTCTCGTAATTTTTCGTCAAATTCAACTTCTAACTCCTCTGAAAGAAAAGACCAATTCGTCCGTCGATGCGTAAGTTGAATTAATTGAAGTTGTGGGTGCCGAACGCGGCCATTTCCGCGTTTTTATCGAAAATGAAAGGCGGATGTCATATGAAAGATTGTGCTGATCGTGGCTGGACTTAACTCTAAATCTTTGTTATACAACAAACAGATACATCGTCATTACACCTCGATTTATCTACGCAAACAACATCATAAGAGTCTAAACAGTAAATGCAGCGATGACCAATACTGGTAAAACAAGCGCCATTCGCAGTTCTTATACTGGAAATATTTATCGGTTTCGTACGCACATTTAAAGCGTTTTGAACACTTTTCAACCAAGGGATTTTTAACTACTTTCATTTTATATATAGAAAATTTAATAATAGAAATACAGTAGTTGAGTGGCTGATTTCTGGGTTGTGAAAGACCAAGTATAACCTTTTCTGGAGAAAATATAATTGGAACACCCGCCGAAGCGAACCAATTTTCCAGTAAACTCCACCAAGGGTAGATATGTTCACATTCCCAAGAGATGAATAATAGTCTCTGGAACTTTGCTACAAAATGTACATAAGTTAGATATATCAGGGTAAAGTTTATGTGCAAAAATGTTGGTAGTCAATATTCGGTTAATAATTCTGTATCGAAAGCATTTATATTTCACATCTCTTTGTTACATTATTATTCCATATATACCACTCCGAATCACTATACTTTTTTCAAGAACTGTTTAATACAGTAAATCTAAAGGTCAAGAGTTTTCTATATAACATTTTACAGTCTTTTTTTTACACTTATTAATAGTGAAATAGGGGGCGGTATCAACGGTATCATATATTGTTTCTGTAATAGTCCAAATCTCATGTTGTTTGCTGCTTTCCGTACTGCTTGAGTAGTCATGCGCAGTCATGTACTTCGCTCTATCGCCATCGCTCTATCGCTCTATCGCCATCGCTCTATCGCCATATGGCACGATGGCGAAGTGACGATGGCCCCAGTAGTAGGGAGAGTGGATTTAAAGTATTATTTCACCCAGATGTAGAGGTCATTTGTGGAGGTCACGTGGAGGTTGGGGAGGTCACGGGGAGTATAGTTCCGGCAGAAGGACCAAAAGCTACCTCCAACACAGGAGAGTTCCAATTGTTGGAGGGGATGTATTCAGAATGTATTCCTCCGCGGTGATGCGGTGTGGCAGCGGTTTTGGCGGTGATCCGGTCTCGGGAAAAAGCTTCCGCGGAGAAAAAGTAGTCCCTAGATAAAATGGTCTGATTGGGTCGAGTGAGGTATCAAAGTGAAGCATTCGTGAAGGGGCATCTAGTGGGCTGGGTGTGGGGTTGAAATAGCGGCATTCTGCGCATGCGCGCTGGCCCAAGGGTATGAAAATAGATGTTTTGGGATGTAGGGGAGCCCCTAATGGTCAAATGGGGTCGAGTGAGGTATCAATGTGAAGCTTATGTGAAGGGGGATCTAATGGGCTGGGTGTGGGGTTGAACTATCGGCATTCTGCGCATGCGCGGTGGCCCAAGGGTATGAAAATAGACGTTTTGGAGCTAGGGGAGCTACTAATGGTCCAATGGGGTCGAGTGAGGTATCAAAGTGAAGCATTCGTGAAGGGGCATCTGATGGGCTGGGTGTGGGGTTGAAATATCGGCATTCTGCGCATGCGCGGTGGCCCAAGGGTATGGAAATAGACGTTTTGGAGCTAGGGGAGCCCCTAATGGACCAATGGGGTCGAGTGAGGTATCAAAGTGAAGCCTAGGTGAAGGGGCATCTGATGGGTTGGGTGTGCGGTAGGAATATCATTCTGCGCATGCGCAGATGCAATGCGGAGCTCTCGTCCAATCAGAAGCGAGTATTTCAAATCCGTCACAGAGCTCTCGTCCAATCAGAAGCGAGTATTTTGACCCGGTGCATTGTGGGACATATCCAAGATGGCGGCACGTATGTTCAAGATGGCGGCACATCCGGTCTCGAAAACTGGCCATTTCGTCGGGATGTGGTCACCTAGTGTCGAAAACTGGACCCTGTATGGGTCCCGCTACACGTTTTGGGGTCTAGGTGGGCCACTAGGGGTCCAATGGAGTCGTATGAGGTATCAAAGTGAAGCATTCGTGAAGGGGCATCTAATGGGCTGGGTGTGGGGTTGAAATAGCGTCATTCTGCGCATGCGCGGTGGCCCAAGGGTATGAAAATAGACGTTTTGGTGTCGAGCGGGGTTTCTCATGGGCCGATGGAGTTGTATGAGGTATTCATGTGAAGCCTAGGTGAGGGGGCTAGACTAGGGTGTCGTTTCCATTCTGCTGCGCAGGTCTCGTGGGTTGTGACGTCACTTCCGGTTGGGGTGAATGGGGCGTGACCTTTGGACATGTCTAGACTTGTCTGTGTCTGTCGATGTACTGGGGTTTTTCCCCACAATGGCGTTCACCTTCGGACGTGGTTTGGTGGGTCTGCGCAAGTGTGTGACGTCACTTCCGGGTTTCACTAAAACTACCTCCAAACCCAGAAGAGTTCCAATGTTCAACTGCCGGGGTGTTTTCCCGCCCCGGCCCGGCCCCCAGCGCGAGCGCGCGCGCGCGCGGGAGTAATCTGATGCCGCAGCGCGCGCGCGTTCTCCGGAAGTGCACGTCATCACCGGTAGTGCGCGCGCGCGCGGAGTATTATACAATCGGATAGCGGTTGTCGTGAATAACAACAAGCTCGGCAATGTTTATATAGTTTATTATCCCCATTGATGTTACATCATACCCAGGCTGGGGGAGCCGCCCTGGTTATGTTTAGTATGTTCACAGTAAAACAAATTGAAATATCAAACACCATGTTTTATTATTTAACGCACCGTCACATTAGGTACAAGGGTTTACTGAGCTCAATTCAACTGGGCAGTTCCATTTGGACCAATCAGCGGTCGAGAAAAAAGAGCCAATCAGCGGTCGAGAAAAAGAACCAATCAGCGGTCGAACAATCAGCCAATCGAATTGGGGTACTCACTGTGTGCTTTCGCTGACGTCCGCGCCTACATCCCGGTTCTTGTACACCCGGGTAATGTTTTCTGGACATGGATGGGTTAGCTTTGGCTCCATTCTAGGCCACTGATTGGCTAATACGGTGTTCAAGGCCAGTTTCATGCATTATGCTCATAGAACTTCTAGTCATCAACTTAATCTATACGTGTTGGACGAGTCTTCACTCACCGTATACACACACCTCAATGAAATGCCCGCTCCAAACCTAGACCAAAAACACGTACTTGGTCTGTGGGCTGATTTCATTGGCTCTCTATTTTACTATAGTGCTCTTGCATTCTAACCTTGATGGGTTACATAGAACTTATAGTCATCAACTTAATCTATTCGTGTTGGACGAGTCTTCACTCACCGTATACACGCACTTCAATGAAATGCCCGCTCCAAACCTAGACCAAATACACGTACTTGGTCTGTGGGCTGATCTCATTGGCTCTCTATTTTTACTATAGTGCTCTTGCATTCTAACCTTGATGGGTTACATTTTGGCCCCATCCTACACCACTGATTTCAGTTTGACTGAATCTCCACATTGGGCATTATGAATAAAACACACAACACAGGGTTTTTTGGTGAGATCTCATTTTTTTTATTCAGTGAACAACAACAACGTGAGAACAACCACTTGAAAACTGAAGCCCAGAACAAGGGGCTTGTAAACTGAAGCCCAGAACAGGGGGGCGTATGTACATTGAAGCCCAGAACAAGGGGCTTGTAAACTTAAGCCCAGAACAGCGGGCGTGTGTACATTGAAAGAATTCAAGCCCAGAACGGGACTTGTACATTGAAATGATGGGCGGCCCAGTCATAGACGAGTACATCTCGGTCCTCGGCCTTGGGGTGCTCGTCAAACATCTGTACGATGGTAGATAAGGGTCTTCCTCGGCATCGATGGTACAGGTAAAACAAGCAATATTGTCCGCACACGCTACTGGTCAGGCTTTGCAACGTTTGACTGTTCCAACACCACGTCTCCGTGCCTTGATCCATGAAGTCTGTTAAATCGGGATGGAGGGGTGGCAGGCCGTACGGGTCAAAATATTCCCCCTGCTGTTCTGTCAAGTACACGGCCACCCAGTGTTCACCGGGTCGATCCATCGGGTCCGTGTTGAGAACGTATGCAGCAGGATACATGCGGTCTACTGGGAACACATCTCGGGCGTGGGAGCGTGCTTCCGTACTCGCGCAGACATCATGTACAACTAATGATAGAACCCACAACTCTGCTCTTTTTATCTAATTCAGAGAACAGAGACAAAGTCAACCCTGCTGTGGTATTCATTCTTTTTATTATCCCCATCATCAAACACACTCACACACCCCAGCTGGGGGAGCCACTGTGGGTGTGTTTACATTATTTTTGCATGTACACGTGGTGGGCCTCTCCGGGAAAGATGCCGGTCCGCAGTCGAAGATGTTCGGGGGTGGCTTGCTTGAGGTCGAAGAGCATATACCCGTGCTGAGGGGTTGTGGCATCTTTAAAGGCTTCCAACGCAAACGGTGTGCGGCCGGGATACATCTGTCTCGCCAGGTGCAGCAGTTGAATGGTATCTCTCGGGTTTTTGAAGACCACCAGGTAGTGGGCATTTAAGCTGATGTTCCGATGTTCTTTGTTTTTACTGAACAGATTCTGCACAATGTAGATGATGCTGAGCCGTCGATGGTGGCTGCCTTTGGTAAAGAGTTGGGTGACCCGCGCATCCGTCTCCGCCATGAGATCATCCAGAACCACCAAGGACGGTGTCGGGTTCCAAATCGGCCAGGTTGGGTAGGCCTTCCACGAACGTGATGTGGGGCATTGCTGCATACGCTTCCTGCCATTCTCCGTAAGACCACACGACTCGAGCAATAGGTGGGGTGATCATGCTGTCGGCGTGTTGAAGGAGCTTCCTGACGAAGTGCGTTTTGCCGGAACCCGTCGGTCCTGCGATGACGCAAGTGAACGGATGCTGCCAACGGGGGTCCATGGTTGGAGGTGTATCCGTTGTCGTGGTAACCCGCTCTTGTAAATTTTGTACGAGTGAACTGGAGTGGTGGGTACAACCTCGGTCGTCGTTGTCTGTTCACTGTCAGGGATGATGATGATGGGGGTGGGTACAACGTCGGTGGTCGTTGTCGGTTCACTGTGAGGGATGAAATCCGGTGGGTCTTGAGACGTAGTGGGTGTTCTTGGTGTAGGTGTAGAGCTTGGTGTGGAGCTCGACGTGGCTTGTACACGGGGTGTGGTGGTGGTGACTGGGCTCGATACGGGGTTGACTGGTGCTCTCTATAGACCGGTTTCGCTGGTGGCTGGTGTTCTCAGTTGGTTAAGTAACGTGCTGACATAGGCTACGTCGTAAAACACCTCCGTACAGCACACTCAGCAGGGTTAGCACTATCATCACAAAGCCCACTTGCGCTTTGCGCGTTTTGGGAGACGCTGTGTTCAGAGGCAGCTGCTGTTTGTCCATAGCACCGTGGTCGAACGTGGAATGAAGGATGACGGTAGTGGTGTCTGGTTTTATAGTCGTTTCACCTGGTTGGCAGCGACCCAGAAATTGAAGGAACTGGGCCAGCCTTGCCATTTGACGAAACGAAACAGTTTGCCACGTCGACGTTCCGTTTTCAAAATCTGCTCCACCGTGTAGTAGTCTTGCTTTGTTTTTACGACAGGCTGTAATTCCGTCTCGTAAAACGTCCCTAGCAACGGTTCCCCTTGAAGATCTTCCAGTTCATAGACTCGCTGCTGTCGGGGTAGGCGCCGTTTAATCAGGAAGTGCTCATCGCTCCAGTTGGGCAAGTAACTTTTCTCGAACTTGCCCTTGACTTTACTGATCCGTACAGGGTCCCCGACCTTGTACACCGCCTTCGTCGTTCGCTGCGATGGCCTGGGGTACAAGACACGCCGGGCTTGGGCTTCATTGCGTTGGGTCACGGTAATGGGGGCTCTCTCTATACTTCGATGATAGGCTCGATTGTAACCCCTCACAAGTTTCGGGAGAACATCGATGTACCGCCTTGTATTCTTATAGGTGAAATATTTATACATGCGGCCTTTGAATGTCCTGTTGAACCTTTCCACCACGGAAGCCTTGGTCTCGTTGTACGTATGGAAGAAAACACCTTCTGTTTCTTGAGAAAGGCTTGAAACGGTCTGTTGAGGAATTCCGTGCCTTCGTCGGTTTGCAAATACAAAGGTTTGCGCCCGGTCTTGAAGATGTCTTTGAACGCCGCTATGAGATTCGCCCCCGTTTTCGTCCGGATGGGTACCACCCACGCATACTTGGATAGGATATCGATGCACGTCAAGATATACCGATTCCCATCGTTGTGTTTGGCAAGGACGCTCATATCGACCAAATCCGCTTGCCACTGGGCATCTATTCCTCCCACGATGACCCGGTTCCGTAGAAAATGGCGACGGACAGCTCGATGTAAGGTATAGGTGTCTTGCTTTCTTAACCAATCTCGGACTTGGGCACGTTGTATCCCCTGGGGTTTGGCCGCGACAAGGCACTATAGGCCGCCGGACTGTCGGGACTGTAGTATAAGTTATCCAACACCTTCTCCCAGCGCTTCATGGTGATAAAATGATGATGGACCCTGGCTCTATCGTTTATTTATAACGGGTATATCTTGGGCCGGAGTTTCTTTCTGATTTTCTTCGTTGGCTTTCACAGTGTCCATGGTAAATGACCAGTCCAACTCGTCTGATGACCGCTTGATAAGCACTTCATCCACATCTACCACGGCATCTTCCAATGCAGACCATAGATCAGGGTGAAGGGTAAAATGCACTGTACCCCCATCTAGCCGAGCCAATTGAGCAAAGAAAGGGCCGCGTCGGATGTACACATCGTGACACAAGTGGATGAGATCGCCGTCCAGTTCACCAGACAACACCCGTTTGAATTTGGTCCAGCCCTCTCGGGACAGACGAATGTGAGCCGGGCACGGTTGTGTAGGGTCCGCATCACAGATGTCTCCCACCCCCTCCGTGATATCAACCTTATCCGCATACACGTGCAGGAAAACCTCGGGGGTCAAGCTGAGATACACCAGTATTATATGCTCCGCCATGGTCAGTATGTGAATGGTACCAGAGTTGACTGTCTCTCGTATTTATAGGGAGAACCCCGTGAGATCAAAGGATCAGGTGGTCATATCACTGGGCTGACTGAGTCTAGCCGGGTAATCAATGGCATCGTCGTCTGGTTCATGGCTAGACAGTTGTTCATTGGGTTCTGCCGCTGCTTCTCTCAGGGCACGAGCCCACTCCAACTCGTCTGATGACCGCTCGTCCGGTGTAAACAGCTGGTCCACGATAGGCACCACTTTCTCGAAGGCTATCCACAGATCGGGGTCTAGGGTGAAGCTTCGCGTAGGGTCTTGGTAGTGGCCCAGGCGTGGGACGAAGGGTCCACGGTATACGTAGATGGCATTGTCTATGTGGATGAGGTGTCCATCGAGCTCGCGCTCAACACCCGTTTAAATTTGGTCCAGCCGTCACGGTGTAGCGTAACCGTATTCGATACGGTCTCAGCGGGCGACCAGCAAACATCTCCACGGTCTTCCACGAGGGTGACTTTATCTTCATAGACGTGTAATCCCACCCGGGGTGTAAGGGGCAGGATGGCTCGTAGGACGGGTGACATGCTTGCTCCAATGACGATCGTTGAATGACATACACTCTGTCTGACCCTCGTATTTATAGTCCCACTGTCAATACCACAGCGCCAGGGTCAATAGGGCACAGACTATTGTGAGGCCAACCAGCCGTCGCTGGTTCCGGCGAGAGCGCTCGTGGTCCATAGCCCGAGCATCAAGGATGGCTGTCATAGTCCAGTAGTAGTGAGTGATGGCACACCTCTCCATCGAGTGCACTCTGTCGAGGACCGCTTCTGTGAACTCGTTCAGGATCTGGCGTCGCCCCTCGTTGTCGTCGCCATCTGCAAACATGGACCGGACCACTGCTCGGTAACCCGTGAGTGAAATCACCACGGTGGCATGCTGTACAATGCGAGTCGCATAGGGCTGGATCTCCGTCATGGCTCTGCAACCGTAGAAATGAAGGTGTACGATCCAGAGAGACGTGTTTTATAGACCAGGTCACACATGCGCGCCTAGACGTCGGGTGTAGTCCGTGATACGTACTATTCTGATGGGTTAGTCCAAAAAAGAGAACAACAACATAGATTACAGATCAATCCTTTTATTATGCGTGAACATCATAGGAATGCATGTACTGACCTGTCTGTGGGGGTTTTCCACAATGGCGTTCACCTTCGTGTTTTTTCGGGTACGTCCGTGTTTTTTCGGTAAAGCCCGTGTCTTTTCGGTAAAGTCCGTGTCTTTTCGGTAAAGTCCGTGTCTTTTCGGATCGGTGACGTCCGTGTCTATCATCCGGGCACTTCGCGTCTGCGCCTGCATTGGGTATGTATCAGGGTCTTCATGCGCGCGCGCAATGCGGGTCAGTCGTACACCAGTACACCAGTCTCGATCCTCGACTTGGGGTAGAGTGTGCTAAAAATAGATTACCAGCTAGCGTGCTATAAAAGGGAAGCGACCTTGCCGTTTCATCAGGCAGTCTGTCAACCACCAAGATGTTAATTTGCACAACTTGCCAGAAGCAGTTTACTCGTCTAGATAATTTACGACGCCACGAGGCCTCCACCCACAACGATGGACTGTATACTTGTATAACCTGTGCACGGTGATTTAATCAGGAAGATGCTTTACTGCGCCACGAACGTTCAATTCATGGGCCACCCAAGCGTCCATGCGAGGATTGTGGTCAACTCTTCAAACGACGCAGTCAGTTGCCGCGACACCAACGGTTGATTCATGCCCCGGTACAGAGTCATACGCCTGACAACATCGAACATTTTCGGGGCGATTCCACCAAGATGTTCACTTGCACAACTTGTCAGAGGCAGTTTACTCGTCTAGATAATTTACGACGCCACGAGGCCTCCACCCACAACGATGCACGGTATACTTGTATAACCTGCGCAGGGTCATTTAATCGGGAGGATCAGTTATTGCGCCACGAACGTTCAATTCGTGGGCGACGCAAGCGTCCATGCGAGGATTGTGGTCAACTCTTCAAACGACGCAGTCAGTTAAGACGGCATCAGCGTTTGATTCATGGTCCGTCTCTACGGTTTGAGCGACAACTTCCTACTGAAGAGGAGCCGCGGAAGGTCAGACCCAGTGAAGATAAGCCCGGGGAGACGAACGCCACAGGTGATGCGATGAAGGAGAGCCCGCCTATACCCACAGTTCAGAAGAGCCTGGATATCCAGCCGGACCCCAGCGTTACGGTTTCGAGTCATACGCCTGACAACATCGAACATTTTCTGGGCGATCTCTTACTGGACAACCATCCAGTGAGTGACATCGATCGGCGCCATTGGTCCATGACACGGCACTGTTTCCACCCTCATGGGCCTATTCAAGATATTTCCAATTTTCCACTGACCAACCGCACCCGTCTACGCAGCTACGTGGAAGCCATCTTCAAAGATCAAACTACGGCCTTCAAATTGAATGTCGCTTTCGGGTACATCTTACGTCACAAAAAGACGGGCCAGTTACGGTATTATTATCCCGGCAATAATATCTATGTGTCTGACCAGCCGTTCACCATCATTAACCGGAGGTCACTAGAGACGATGCTGGAGATACTGGACACCGTGGAACCCTTGAGATGGGCACATCGTCAACGCCCCAACATACAATGGGTGGTAGAGAGGGTAACCAATATCACGTTTTTCCTGACCAAGCTGACCGACCACCGCCATCGGTTGAATGCGTCACCCGCGCACTGATGAATACCATAACATGCCGCACATACTCTCTATGTCTACATGCTGATCGTTGAATTGAGCTCAGTAAACCCTTGTACCTAATGTGACGGTGCGTTAAATAATAAAACATGGTGTTTGATATTTCAATTTGTTTTACTGTGAACATACTAAACATACCCAGGGCTACTCCCCCAGCCTGGGTATGATGTAACATTGGGGATCATAAACTATATAAACATTGCTGAACTTGTTGTTATTCACGACAACCGCTATCCGATTGTATAATACTCCGCGCGCGCGCGCGCACTACCGGTGATGACGCGCACTTCCGGAGAACCCGCGCGCGCGCTGCGGCATCAGATTGTTAAACATCACCATTTTATGTGTTTGTAGATACATAATGGGGGATAATGGGTCATGAACCAAAATTTAGGTCAAGATCAAGCTCTCAAGTCAAGATCATTGTGACCGCAGAATCATAAAATTAATGAAAAGTACTCAATATTGTCTGGAACAGTAATGGATGTGCAATATCGATTCGTTGCTTCAGAATAGCGTACATCTATTTCGATTTTCGGGAGTTTCCGAATTGTCAGCGTAAAGAGTTATTTTGCCCCTGCCCGCTAGTGGTGACTCGAGTCAGGGAGGACAAATTATGTACTCAATAACATGAAAAGAGATAGGGTGCACTGCAATAAGTGTTTTCGCGGTTACAAGAATCGGGAGTGATCCAGAGTTCGCTGTGTGAAATGAGTTACCTGTATCTCTTTATTCAGCATTACAAAGGCATGAAAACAAATACAGTTAGCCATACACTGTCGCAGAGAATACTTGAGCTCCTTGATGAAAGATACCATGAACAATCTTTGTGCTGCTAATTATATGGGCAGGAGGCCCAGGATTTGTTACCACGTCATTTGCCATTGTTACGAGAGCCAGAAAATAATACCTATACATAATCCATAAACTGGCAAAATAAGAACAGTTAGACCTGGAAGCTTCATCCTCACTATAAAACCTGTAATTGATGGTAACATTTGTAATCCAATTATGTAAAAAGGCAACGACCACTGGCAGCAAGAGTCTGGCCAACTTTGCTTGTTGAATTTAGCAATTTATGAAATGTTTGCCAATTTTCTGTCTGTACTGATCAACAGAAAACTCAGAGGCCAATTTTCAAGATTCTAAATCTGTTTTGTACAGTATACCAGTACCTGATAGCAAGTAAGCAAAATAATCAATTCCAAAAGTGTCAACTCCAAGATATTCAACTCCAAGATATTCAACTCAAAGATAGATATTCAACTCCAAGATAGATATTCAATTCCAAGACAAATATTCAACTCCAAGATATTCAACTCCAAGATAGATTTTCAACTCCAAATTATTCAACTTCAAGATATTCAACTCAGACAAATATTCAACTCCAAGATATTCAACTCAAAGATAAATATTCAACTCCAAGATATTCAACTCAAAGATAAATATTCAACTTCAAGATATTCAACTCAAAGTGAAATATTCAACTCCAAGATATTCAACTCAAAGATAAATATTCAACTCCAAGATATTCAACTCGAAGATAGATATTCAACTCCAAGATATTCAACTTCCAAGATAGTCAACTCCCAAGATATTCAACTCCAAGATATTTAACCAACTCCAAGATATCCAACCAACTACAAGGTATTCAACTCTAATGTATTCAACTCCAAGTCCAAGATATTCAACTCCTAAGATTTCACAGCTCAAGACAAACGTGAATTGCAGGACAAAAATCACAATTCAGACAAAGAGAACAGCGCCTTCTTGAGAAATGATCAGATGACAGTTATGAATGTAGGAAACAAGGATCTATTGATTCTTCTCGAAGTAAATCACTCCGTCATGAGCAATACAAGAAATTATCAAACATAGCAGAAAATCTCACAAGAAAGAATCGTAAAAATTATCCGATGAATTACAACAACAACAACTCGTGTTGCCATGTAACCGGAGTACACTGTGACCCAGTTCTCCGCGAAAAGTTCATGTCACGTCTAGAATGTATTCTGTTGTAGGCTTGATATAATCACCAGGGTATGATTTATAATTTGTGGTAAATGTATGCAATAAAGGACACAATAAAGAATCCCGAATAACGTATCTAAAATTCAGTGCTAGTTTGCTGTTGTCCTGAGTGCAATTATATGGCGTCATCTCGATGAAGTTTAGAGGCCTATCCTATGGTGTTCTATTTGTGCCAAGTTTCCGTCGCCTTTTCAAAACGTGACGTCGCCTTTTGAAACGCGACGTCGCCTTTTGGAAAACACGACGTCGCCTTTTAAAACGCGACGTCGCGTTTCTTTTCTATGTTTTTGCATTGTAAAACTCGAGACAACGGAACTCGACGTCGCGTTTTCAAAAGGCGACGTCGTGTTTCACCCACGTCTTGTTTGGCAATGTTAAAAGATAGGAAAGAAACGCGACGTCGCGTTTTAAAACGCGACGTCGCCTTTCGAAACGCGACGTCGCCTTTCGAAACGCGACGTCGTGTTTTGATAGTAGAACTGCGCATGTCTAGGGATCATTTATTTTCAAGAAATTGTGTAGGTGCCATATTGTACTTTTCAGAAAAGGCTGGTAAGTTGCGGTGAATGCCTTTACACTTGCCTTTCCTATTATTGGATCCAAAATGTCATTTCCTTTCAGTGTACTCAAAATATCACAAAATGGAGGTCAAGCGGATAGCTCTGGCTCACTAATAACAAATGCTCCCTAAACCTGCACATGCGCAATTGAAAGACCAAAAGGCGACGTCGCGTTTCGAAAGGCGACGTCGCGTTTCGAAAGGCGACGTCGCGTTTCGAAACGCGACGTCGCCTTTTGAAAACGCGACGTCGCCTTTTGAAAACGCGACGTCGCCTTTTAAAAAACACGACGTCGCGTTTTAAAACGCGACGTCGCGTTTCTTTCCTATCTTTTAACATTGCCAAACAAGACGTGGGTGAAACACGACGTCGCCTTTTGAAAACGCGACGTCGAGTTCCGTTGTGTCGAGTTTTACAATGCAAAAACATAGGAAAGAAACGCGACGTCGCGTTTTAAAAGGCGACGTCGTGTTTTCCAAAAGGCGACGTCGTGTTTTAAAAACGCGACGTCGCGTTTCGAAACACGACGTCGCGTTTCAAAAGGCGACGTCGCGTTTTGAAAAGGTGACGGAAACTTGGCACAAATAGAACACCATACTATCCCGTTTCCAGGTCAAACACCGACATCTTGGAACTTGCCGATCGTTTGCTCGCTGGCCCTTGGAAGATCAAGCTGGACGACTTTGGGAAAAAGGTTCGACGAATCACCATCGAAGGAAAAAAATACATACAAAACATAATCTCATTTAAAGTTAGCCTAAAGATATTGGTACGACAATACTTTCACTATTTCTCACTTGAAGTATCATTATTTCTACAGTTCAGAAAATCGGCGTAAAGACAGATTACATGTAGATGTCGACGGTTGATAATTAGTTAAAAAATGTGAAATTGCGGATTTACTTTCCTTTGACCGCATCACTCGTTGGCTGGCCTAATCACACTCATAAGCTGACCATTCGCGACTGCTCGGCTTATTACGTGAAGTCATAATACCTCGCGTATTAATGGTGTAAGGATTTTACAGCTCTCAGCTGTAAACCGTGATCCGCCGCACGTGAGGTACATCACTAGCCCGAAAACATCGACTAAGGAGTCTATTTTTTTATTTTTGGTTGTTGTTGCTGACCCCTTTAGCCCGAATCACATATATAGATCTAGCCCGAAAACATCGGCTAAGGAGTCTTTTTTTTATTTTTGGTTGTTGTTGCTGACCCCTTTAGCCCGAATCACATATACAGACCGAAAAGGAAAAAAATAAATAAGACGTCAGTCGCTCGAGATCTTTAACTGCACGCGGCGTGGGGAATTGAGACAGACGCATAAAAAGCATTTTGTCGAATAAATAATATGATTTGGCATCTCCAGCACTATGACAACCACCTAATGACTCCTTTAATTAGATGGAATCTGCCATCAAACACGGATTTTGTCATTTTGCCGTTCCGGGTTTCTTTCGCCATAGTTTACAGGGACATGCGCAGAATGGGGTTGGTCTTCTGTCTCACGTCATCAAGAACCAATAGCGACGTCTGTTTATTCACGTGATCAGGAAGGTCACAAGATGGCAGAAAGGCGCGAAAACGTTAAAATCAATGGAAGTTTTTTCTCACACATTTGATCACTTTTTGTCAGCATCAATAGTCACGAGAGATGGTTAAAGAAGCTAAGGTCGGTCAAACTGTATCAAATTGGCATATGTTTTCTCTCCCGTTTCGTTATTTTCGTCAGCGAAAAGCCGCTCTTCGCGAGACGAATTTTTTTCTCCAAAATTTAACCCACCCTCGATCTGGGCTGTGATAGGAATGCCACGCCCCCTTACCCTAAATTTACCTATCACAGCCAGAGTTTCTGGGTTAATACAGACCGAAAAGGAAAAAATAAATAAGACGTCAGTCGCTCGAGATCTTTAACTGCACACGGCGTGAGGAATTGAGACAGACGCACAAAAAGCATTTTGTCGAATAAATAATGATTTGGCATCTCCAGCACTATGACAACCACCTAATGACTCCTTTAATTAGATGGAATCTGCCATCAAACACGGATTTTGTCATTTTGCCGTTGGGTTTCTTTCGCCATAGTTTTACAGGGACATGCGCAGAATGGGGTTGGTCTTCTGACTCACGTCATCAAGAACCAATAGCGACGTCTGTTTATTCACGTGATCAGGAAGGTCACGAGATCAAGGTCATATTCTCACAAGATGGCAGAAAGGCGCGTAAAATCAATGGAAGTTTTTTCTCACACATTTGATCACTTTTTGTCAGCATCAAAACAGTCATGAGAGATGGTACATGGTTAAAGAAGCTAAGGTCGGTCAAACTGTATCAAAATGGCATATTTTTTCTCTCCCGTTTCGTTATTTTCGTCAGCGAAAAGCCGCTTTTCGCGCATAAATTTTTATCGCCAAAATTTAACCTAGGCGCGATCTGGGCTGTGATAGGAATGCCACGCCCCCTTACCTATTTTCACCTATCACAGCCAGAGTTTCTGGGTTAGGCACATCACATGCTGTAGGATGTGTTTCCCCCCCACATAGTCCTCGTTGTATTTCTCTCTTATCGAGAGATAAAATATATATCCAAATGAAATGGACATTCCCTTGATTCTACACGGGAAGAATCTCTTCTAATTTGAGGTGTTTCTCTCGGTTTTTACCCCTCGGCCAACTTTGGCCTTGGGGTATTGTCGTCATCATGTACGGCTGTCCGTACGTCCGTCCGTCCGTTACCGCGATATCTACAGAACCGTTTCATGCATGGCAACCAAACTTGTTACATCTATTTATCTTCACGTAAATCAGAAGCCTATCGAAAATGAGTCATCTCGAACAATATTTTGCAGAGTTATGCCCCTTTTTACAAATAAAAATCCATTTATGATTTGTTATTGTGATAATTTCAGAACTGTTCCATATACAACATCCTAACGTGATACAGTTGTTTCTCTTGACCTGAACTAGATGCCTATCGAAAATGAGTCGTGTCAGAAAGTATTTTGCAGAGTTATGCCCCTTGTCTAATAAAATCCACTAATTCCTATGTTAAGTTTGCATATAATTTCTATATCATGTTTGTATACTATCACATTTATTTATTGATTGGATGACTGATTTATTGATTTATTCTCTTACACAATGCGAAGAATGCCTGCAAATCTGTTTTGAAAATGACACTACATGCCTATCGTACTAACAAGTTTTTTTATCAGTAATTATAATAAACAAAATTTATTCACAACATGATTTGTAGTTTTACTTTTTTGTTTTGCTAACAACCTAACCTAACAACACTTTTTAGTTGCCACACGTCATTTTATATTCGCACTGCTTAAATGTTTCCCCAAATTTGGCTCTCTTCTAATGATTTCCATTTCAGCAATTTTAGTTGTGTTTACCAAGATATGACAAACGTATATCTATAGTGTATGTATTTATTCCAGAAATAAATTAATTTAAGGGGAGGAACACTTTTTTTTTTCAAAGAAAGTACACTTACAATACCAGGGGTAAATATTTCTTCCCACACGCCAATCAATTGGTAGAGACACCCTTACATTATAATAGCTGGGGTTCAGAGCCGAGGGGTTTCGATAGCGCAGCTTCATGTTCTTCTTGAGCTAATCTCCATCAGTGTCCATGGTAACGGAAGTCATACAGCTGACATGCGCTGCCCGGAGTTTCCGCGTGATATTATTCTTTCAACATGGATGCCAATATGGATTCTTACCAGTGCGGATCGAGGTTCTAATGTCCTACATTGTCCGAGATTGTGTCGAGTGATAAGCTGACCAGATGGCTCTGCGCAGTTATTGTCCTCCGCCACGAAGTGGTGGGAGGACTTGGAAATGCTAGCCGTCCGTCCTTCCGTCCGTCCCTCCGTCCGTCCTTCCTCCTTCCGTCCGTCCGTCCGTCCCACATCTTGTGAACGCGATATCTTGAGAACAATTCGACCAATCAACTTCAAACTTGAGAAGGTGCTTCACATCAGTTAGACGGCCATTGATATTGATTTTCACTGAGGTACGTAATCCAAGATGGCCGCCATCGACCATATTGGATTCTGTCCGTCTCACATCTTGTGAACGCGATATCTCAAGAACAATTCGACCAATCGACTTCAAACTTGAGAAGGTGCTTCACATCAGTTAGACGGCCATTGGTATTGATTTTCACTGAAGTACGTAATCCAAGATGGCCGCCATCGACCATATTGGATTCTGTTCGTCCCACATCTTGTGAACGCGATATCTCAAGAACAATTCCACCAATCAACTTCAAGCTTGGGAAGGTTCTTCACATCAGTCAGACGGCCATTGGTATTGATTTTCACCGAGGTACGTAATCCAAGATGGCTGCCATTGACCATATTGGATTCTGTTCGTCCCACATCTTGTGAACGCGATATCTCAAGAACAATTCCACCAATCAACTTCAAGCTTGGGAAGGTTCTTCACATCAGTCAGACGGCCATTGGCATTGATTTTTACTGAGGTACGTAATCCAAGATGGCTGCCATTGACCATATTGGATTCCATCCGTCCCAGATCTTGTGAACGCGATATCTCGAGAACAATTCAACCAATCGACTTCAAACTTGGGAAGGTTCTTCACATCAGACGGCCATCGGTATTGATTTTCACTGAGGTACGTAATCCAAGATGGCTGCCATTGACCATATTGGATTCTGTCCATCCCACATCTTGTGAACGCGATATCTCGACAACAGTTTGACCAATCCACTTCAAACTTGAGAATGTGCTTCGTATCAGTTAAACGGCCATTGGTTTTGATTTTCACTGAGATACGTAATCCAAGATGGCTGCCATGGACCATATTGGATTCACTTCGTTCCACATCTTGTTAACACGATATCTCAAAAACAAATCAACCAATCGACTTCAAACTTGGGAAGGTTTTTCACATCAGTTAGACGGCCATTGGTATTGGTTTTCACTGCGGTACATAATCCAAGATGGCTGCCATTGACGATATTGGATTCCATCTGTCTCGGATCTTGTGAACGTGATATCTCGACAACAATTTGACCAATCAACTTCAAACCCGAGACGGTGCTTCACATCAGTTAGACAGCGATTGGTATTGATTTTCATTGAGGTAGTATGTAATCCAAGATGGCTGCCATTGACCATCTTGGATTTCACTCACCCATATTGTACCCATTTGTGTTGTGAACGCGATATCTTGATCTATTCCACTCATCGATTTATAAACCTCACCATCCACAAATCCATATACAACTACAGACTTACATTCCAGTGTTACTCTACCCATTACTGCTTTCCAAACCTCCTCAAATTGTCTCAACAATTCCAGATGAACGTCTCTTTCCACATACACATATCAACTTTCCAAGTTATATTTAAGGAGATATTGGAAGCGTATATGCTGTATGCTCTCAAACAGGCTACTTGGCGGAGGACCTGCTAGCTACTCAGCTTGTTGGGTCAGGGGTCAGCCGGATATAGTGCATGTACCAGTGTTGGCAAGCAGCCAAATTTGCTGTACGACAACAGAGTCTGGGAATAGGGCTTCGCCCTGTTCCAGACAAAAACCATAAAGAGAGACGGCGTCTTGTGGGGGCGTATATTGAAGTCACTTTTGGCCCTTGTTAATTATTTACAGTAACTTACAATCGACTAATGCGGGAAATATTTATTGTAAGTGAAAAGTTCATTGTTTGAAATCTATTAACAGGGGTTTGATTAAATATTGAGATTCTTTTGCATTTCACTTTTACACACATTT
>JAVTVY010009808.1:0-47742 GCA_036873755.1 Hanleya hanleyi | reverse complement strand
ATATAATAAAGAGAGATTCTCAGAAATTGTAATCATTCTTAGAGGTCAGAATCAGTAATGGTCCCAATTTATACTTTTTTCTCATTTTGATGTACTTCAGTGACCTGGCTTCTTTGCCTCAAAGAGAGAGATGACTCTGCTCTGCAATTATGTAGACACTGTAACAGCCGGTAATTTAAACAAGAAAATTTCTGTTAGATGTGGGCTTGCGAATGTTCAATAATCTCTCTGTGAGAGCCTAACAGTTTTTTTTTGTTTTTTTTCTTTTACTCATTATGTCTCCCCCAACTATGTTGGGGGGAGACATCTAGTGTTTGTGCTGTCTGTCTGTCTGGATGGATGTCTGGATGTCTGGATGGATGTCTGTCCGTCCCCTTGCCTTGTCTGCAAGATATCTTGAGAACTACTGGATGGAATTTCACCAAACTTGGATGGAAGCTTCATTGGGATAGCCCCCTCATTTGATTAGGTTTTGGCGTATGTGGGTGCATTCATCCGTGTCCGGTGTCCATCCATCCGTCCATCTACTTGTACATGTATATACAGGCCTTGTCTGCAAGATATCTTGAGAACTACTGGACGGAATTTCACCACACTTGGATGGAAGCTTCAGTGGGATAGTCCCCCTCATTTGATTATGTTTTGGTGTGTGTGCGTGCATTCGTCCATGTCCGGTGTCCGTCCGTCCGTCCATCTACTTGTACATGTATATACAGGGCTTGTCTGCAAGATATCTGGAGAACTACTGGACGGAATCTCACTCCACTTGGATGGAAGCTACAGTGGGATAGCCCCCTCATTTGATTAGGTTTTGGTGTGTGTGCGTGCATTCATCCCTGTCCGGTGTCCGTCCGTCCGTCCGTCCATCTACTTGTACATGTATATACAGGCCTTGTCTGCAAGATATCTTGAGAACTACTGGACGGAATTTCACCCCACTTGGATGGAAGCTTCAGTGGGATAGCCCCCTCATTTGATTAGATTTTGGTGTGTGTGCATGCATTCATCCATGTCCGGTGTCCGTCCGTCCATCCATCTACTTGTACATGTATATACAGGGCTTGTCTGCAAGATATCTGGAGAACTACTGGACGGAATTTCACCAAACTTGGATGGAAGCTTCATTGGGATAGCTCCCTCATTTGATTAGGTTTTGGTGTATGTGGGTGCATTCATCCGTGTCCGGTGTCCGTCCGTCCGTCCATCTACTTGTACATGTATATACAGGGCTTGTCTGCAAGATATCTGGAGAACTACTGGACAGAATTTCACCAAACTTGGATGGAAGCTTCATTGGGATAGCCCCCTCATTTGACTAGGTTTTGGTGTGTGTGCATGCGTTCGTCCGGTGTCTGTCCGTCCGTCCATCTGCTTGTACATGTATATACAGGCTTTGTCTGCAAGATATCTTGAGAACTATTGGATGCAATTTCACCAAACTTGGATGGAAGCTTCATTGGGATAGCCCCCGCATTTGATCAGGTTTTAGTGTATGTGTGCATGCATTCATCTGTGTCTGGTGTCCGTCCAACCGTTCATCTACTTGTACATGTATATACAATGAAAATCGCTTCTTTGTAATTAATATTTTTAGATACGCAGCTTTGTTTAAGATACTTATTGCTACATTCATTTTATAGCACTTTTCCTTAAATTATGTGCCCATTCAAGGCAAGGTGGGAGGTTGGGGGAGACGTATGTTTTTGCTCAAAAAAACAACCAGCATAGGCTTCATGCCGGAGCGGCAACTCAAGGGTCAAAGCGGAACCTCTAGTTTCAAACTGTAAAGATTTTTCTTTGACTGATCATTTGGAGTACTTGAACAGAATTCCCTGATACTGGTAGTGATACTGGAAATGAGGCTGTTTGTTTAGTTCATGTGAGATCCGAACTGAGAGGAGATCCAGATTCGAAATTGAAAGCAACATGGTATGAAATAGGCAGTTTTTAGGTCATCAACATCACGCAGAAGGAAAATTGTGCATGGGCATCTCAAAATTGACAACACACATTGATCGATAATTTGAATGCCTGCACGGCTGATCTGCTCGTAGCTCAAACAAAGGAATAGGTCTGGTGAATGCCCATGGTGGTAAAACTTTAAATAAATCCATCCACCTCAGAAAATAATGAGTCTGAATCAGTCTATGAATTTTGATAACCCAATAATGCTCAATCTGTAAACACAATCTGACTGCCCCACCTGTATTGTGTTTGTAATATGTGATTAAAAAGTGTGGTCTCATATAAATCACAGACAGGGATACAAAACAAAACCATCAATTAAAAAAAAATTCAAAAGCGCCTTTTATTCTGTGTAGTGACCCTCTGATATACATAAAATGACTTCACAATAAAAGTGCAAATAGTAGTACCAGTAAATATGCAACATGTTAAAATCGTTTACATCAATAAAAGTTACCTTCAAACTGACACAATGAACATGTACGTATACGTATTATTAAAGTACATGAAACTCATACTGTGAGTACCTCCCGATACAGGTGTAGGCTGATTACAGGCCTTGTGACATGTGACTAACAAATCTTCCCGTTTTACATATGCTATCTCATGACACAGAACGATCCCCTCTCAGTGCCGAACCATGTTATTTTTGTATATTGGACAGCACAGTTCATGGGCATACGAAATAACCCCCTCTCGACGCCTGGCGACACCCAGACAATTTTCTAGTCAAGGTCAAGGTTTTTCTAATCAAGTAAATTAGAAAAATTTATCTAATTTAAATTAGATTAAATCAAGGTTAGTTAAATCATTTTTAATCAGACTTGAAAATGATTAAGCCCCAAAAAATCATTTTTTTGACATCTTGATGGAGCTGCTTGAAGTTCACTGATTCACCTGAAAAACATGAAGTTAGAGAATGACCACAATAGAATATATATTTTAAATGTAAAACGCATATAGCAATGTTCTTTTATATTTGCGGAATGTATAAAACAGTTTTCATTGGCTTTGAACACATTTTGTTGTGTTAGCTCTGACAAAAATACCCAGGTTCCTATCCATAACATGCAATTGTTAAGACATGCCTGATAATCTGATAAATAGTTACAAGTACCTTTTGTTTTATTTTCTGGAAAAATTTAAAAGGAAATAGTTACCTTAATATAATTTAGCTTATTGTAGTAGAGGTTTAACCCATGATAATCAATATTGCTTGATGCGATTTTCTAACTTTTAAGGAAATGTTTCTGCCGAACTATCGATCAAACAGCATTTAAAAATCAAGTCACCACGTGGAGTTAGAGATCACATGTCTGGTCACAGTGAGACTAACAACAAAGGGTGAGTGCAATTGTATCCTACAGTTTCCATAAGAAGAGTAACTGCTGTGAAAGATCAGTTGATTGATCAGTTGATTCTTTCCCAATTTTCTCAGCAATTTCAGGTAAATTAATATTCCTAAGCATATTCAGTTACAACTGCTACATAATAAACCAACCAAATTTTATGAAAATTGAATATGGCAATGGGGTACATTCTATAAAGATAATACTTGTACTGGGGACTGGGAAAATAAAACTGGTAATAAAATCAAGTTACATTATTGCTATATATAACACATTAAACCCATTAAGCTATTGAATTCCACATTGCACATTAATACACAACATATATGAATGAACCAAAACATTTAGTGCAATGCCAAGTTTATAGAATGGAAATATAAAAAATATACCATTTGGCCACAACTTTGTCTTTCATATACATGTACTTAACCAATGACACAAGACACATTAAATTATAAGTTTTTTTCTTCCAATTGTCTCAAAAATATATACAACAATAAGCAATAATGTATCAATTTTATCACAGGTGGTGTGCCGTGGAAGACTTGTAGCTATCATGTAAACATTACTGTAAAAAAAGCCACAGCTATTTCTACCAGACAAAGATGTGGCATTATTTGCATGTTTACCTTTGTTCCATGTAAAGCGGGTTAACCTGGCTACATGATGTAAATTTTCATTCTGACAATCTTGGTGATATTGGAGAAACATTATAGGTATACAGGAACAACAATTGATCTTTCCTGATGTATCTATTGTGTAACAATTTCAATGACTGGGTCAACATTCATTTGACCAAGTGAACCCAAGATAATAAGTTAACTTCATGATGGAATATTTCCAGAGAAATACGTCTGAATCTCCTTGAAATTTGTGATTTGTATTTTCCCACTCCTTCCTATCGCTACAGCATTGAGAATATTTTAATCTGTAATAAATGGACTATTTTTGACTTGAATTATCATCAAGATATAATGGTACTTTCTTGATGCATATTTACTATATTTAGACCAGTTATCAATAGTTAAAAATCTGCCCAATGTTGTAGATGTAGGCAGGAGAGGAAGATAACGACCCACAAATGTACACCAGGAATCAAGAGTCAATGCAACTATTGGCTAAGAATTAAAGTGAGAAAAGGGATTAGCCATAAACTTGCCATAAAAATCATAAGCTTGAGTTTATACAAGCCTAAATTATTCATCTATTTATTGATCTCTAGTTCACAGTGTGACATCGTCAAAGCTCATTTGCATACCAAATTTGTACCACACTCAAATTCTTTTAAGTGCAGTATAACATTCTTCAAGTAAACTTTGTAATTACATCTCTCTCTTCTAGCAATTCCCCATTGGGGTTTCGAGATCAACAATTTAAAGTAGCGATGTAAACATTATACTGGCCATATGTACTGGACAATTCATTTCAAATTTTGGTTCCTTAAAGCATACCTGTATGAATACTGCTGCATCCCGATGTGTTAATATCAGAGATTTAGCATTCTGCTTGATTCCGCAGAATCCCAATAATGTACAAGCTAACGTACAAAGTTTGCATATAAATTCTGTTTGCTTTATGGCACATTATACAGTGAAAATGAGATAACAAGTAAAAGATATGAATGAAGATAAAAACCTCTATGCATCCAACTGCAAACAAAGATTCTTGAACATTTCCATAATTCAAAACCCTGATTACCCTTGATTGCTATTAAGTCATAAATTGTTTTACTATTTGTCTCCTGAACATACCTCAGCTAAATTAAGAGGATAGATTGTCCTTTCATGATGAACTTCACAATTGTTGAGCAATACCTACAGGTATTTCTCATTCATACAGTTCACAATCTTCCCTTCCCGAAGTTGAAATAAATGAAATAAATAGTTCACAACATTTGATTATTCTCTGAATTATACAACAATCTTGTAATTAAACAATAGTGAAGATTAAAACTTTGCAGTTGGTGTCGCTCTACAATAACATGGACCAGAACAGAGTGACAACCTCATTAAATCAATTAATAACAATAATATTAATCAAATCTCCCCTCCCCTACTTCCTTGGATGCACTCTGCGACATGACGGACCCGAACAGAGTGACAGGCCTCTTAATAGTTGGCTCAATTTCTGTACTTCACTTGGGTCAATCGTATGAACAATATTTGTCAACTCATCTGGGTCTTTCATTAGATCATAGATCTCTATGAAATTCTGGAAATATAAGAAGAATGATATCTCAATATGTTAAAGAATATGAATTTATCTTCTGTAATGAAGGTCACTTTTTCAATATTGGAAAAATATATATATTAGCTAGCATAAACCTGTATCAGAGGTCAGTTATATCAACCCCAGTAGCAGAAGATACAGTATTTTGTATACCACATATAACACAAATACCCCCCCCCCTCCCCTTGTGCACTAAGACCAGTTCATAAATGTTCAAAGTTGAAAAATAGTGGAAAAAAGTAAATAAAGAGATGTGAAAAATATCATTTGTCCACATGTAATGTAACGCAAATTAACAGACAAACTCTAATCAGTTCATCAACATGTGCATATGGCAAGTCAAAGTGCTTTTTATTCAAGATTCCCGATATCGGAATTGAAGTTTCTGATATCGGAATTGAAATTTCCGATATCGGAATTAATATTTCCGATATCGGAAATTCAATTTTCGATATCAGAAATTCAATTCCCGATATTGGCACTTTGGCTTGCCATATGTGCATATGGTGAAGACAAGTACAAACTCAATTCACCACTGATTGATGAATAGCTGTTGACAGAGGACAAATTGGCCATTTTCAAATAAAATTTGAAGGTGAATAATTAGAGAAATTACCGTATTTTCAAGCTTGAGGTGTTGTGGCACTAAGAGAGTTCAGGATAAGACGTTGTATACACAAGCATATCTGAATGAAGGTAGAATGATGAACCTACCTCTGAGTCAGCCAGTTCACAGTATTTAAGACTGGTTTTAGAATCTAGAGATCTCACACAGCCATAAGTGTTGTTTCGAGCATCTTCACAAACACAGCTTGGCACTGGTTGACAGTTCTGAAAGATACAGCAACAACAACAGTATTACTTATCCATAATCCATTAACTAGTATGTTCTATCAGAAAATGTATACCTTTGCCGAGAACAAATTGCAACAGACATCATACATTTGAATGTCTAAGTAGGCTGAACACCTTCATAGAAGACTGGAGAGAGAAGACGAAGCTTTGAAATGAAGAAGCCAATGGACATGGTTGGATATTAATCATCCTCATTAGCGATACCAGTTTTTATATGTAAGGCCAGACTTTTGTTTATTACTTTGATTACAGGCTCGCTGATGTAAGTTTCAGTGATAATACAGAATTTTTTTTTGAAAATCACGGCTTTTTTTTTATTCACGTGGCTGCTGCATTAGTATTTAGAAGAATTCTTGAAATTAAGTAAGAAACACACACTATAAGTAAGTCATGGTATTTTCCAATGGACATCCGTGGCCTAATGGTAGAGCGTCGGCCTCGTAAGCGGTAGGTACTGGGTTCGATCCCAGGCCGGGTCATACCAAAGACTTGAAAAATGGAACTTGTTGCTTCATCGCTTACGCTCAGCATTAAGAGGATAGAACAAGGACTGGTTCGCTCGGTGTCAGCATAATGTGACTGAGTGGGGTGTCATGTATGCCTACGGCATGATATTTCGGTGGGACAGCACTATAAACTGGCAGCATTAGAGTAGGTACCCCCGCTCCTCCCCCTCCCCTCCTTCCCTTCCCCGTCGTGATATAGCTGAAAAAATGTTGAAAGCGACGTTAAACCCTATTCACTCACTCACCCCAATGGACATCCAAATTGGCAGAATTGTTGAAAATGTTCGTTCATCTCTACTCACACTGACAGTATCGCCAGCCATAGTTTACCAATGGAGAAGAAGCCGATGTGAAATGATCCTATGTGGATGACTTTTGTTCCTGCCCTCCATGGACTGTTGATTCCCTAGGAAACAATTTCATCCACTGTCGCTTTCAACACAAATTTACCATGCATCATTCAAGCATGACTAATGAAGTATATAACATTGTTTTCAGTTTTTGGGACTACAAAAACAGTGCTGATGAAGCTGATTCCTCAGAGTATGATTGATACTTAAACATTCCAAACACCAGATGGAATATCCATGCCAGTTGAATTTGATGTGAAGCTAGAACAACAACAACAACACTTGTGCACAGGTTTCTGGTGTTTCATGTGATACAAAATGTATGAAAATATTTTTATAGAATTGGGTATGGTCTATAGAATGAAAGTTTCCACATGCCACGCGTTGGTTGTATATTTTCCCGCCTCACGGAGTTGCACTAACATCACGTGATCAATACTTGGATAGCATAGCACATGGGCCAAACTTGCCCTTGGGCTATTTGAATGTCTTTCCACCGTTATGCAGTCGGTATTACATTACGCGTCTGGTTGTCTTTTACACTGTTTTATCATCTCCAAAATAGGGGGTTTACACCCGATATAAATCCCCATCTGGAGAAGAAAGATGACAACAAATTTCTATTCAGTTTATGTTCGATAGAATAATTATTTCTCACGGTTTGCTTGCTCCTGAAAAGTTGAATATCAGAGCTCAAACGTTTTTCGGTATATGCATCACCGCGAATTCTACGGCCGTAAACCATTTTGAATCGCAGCATTCATTGGAAATGATATGTTTTTAAATTATTTTGTCTGAACAGTACAAAAATATGTTTTCAGTATCATAGCTGGGAATCTCAACATTCGTGTCAAATGAAAAAAAAATCCGAAGTCGGACCCAAACATGCGCGTTTCTGGTTTTTGTGTGAGCACATGGCAAACAGTCGCCAGAATTAATGTAACTATATCCCGACCATGCGCGATTGTATTTCATTCAAACCAGGTTTACATCGTGCGACCCCCTACCCCGTGACTTAGAAAATCCGTAGTTCAAATGTCTGGTCAAACTTCAGCAATATATTTTGTTGAGACCGAATGAAACGTAACTTCTAGTTCTTCATTTAGATATTTTCAGTATAATATCGAAGGTATGCTCTCTTCAATCGGCAATTTTTAATATAGAACGTCCCCGTAAACGGGCAATATTCTCAATTTGATGACCATGAGAAATCGCGGTTCAAACATTGGATACATTTCGTTTGAGACATAATGAAAATCAACTTAGTTGTCACAATTGGTTATGCTCAAAATGCTCAAAAAGTTTGCAAGGTTTATCAAATACTAATTCTAAGAAAACTCGCTGATCTGGAAGTTTTTCTATCGCACAACTACATAAGCCCACATCAATCTCGCGACCACGGTAAATGGGGGATTTTCGAATAGTTAGGACCGCGGTTTTTCGCGAATGGGCCGTTTTCGATTACTTGGGGAACAGTGTCACGTGACCTGGCGAAAAATGCCCGTTTTCGAATTTACTTAGGGTCGCGAATACTTACGGAACTTACCGTATGACACTATAAATCCGAAGAGAAAATGGTCTTCTATTATAGAGTAATGCAGGCATGAGGATGGGTAAGACGTTCTCAGTTTTATTTTTATTTTTTCTTGAATTCTCCTGCGATCTGAAAATTTGCATTTTGCATTTTTTCCATCCTCCGTAGTTCAATTATTTTGATAGCTGCTAGTAATCCGAGTGATAAGAAAAGTCTGGCCTAATTGTCATGATTTTAATTCTTTGACAGATAGTTTCTTTGAGAATTATGGGAAGTAACTAGGTCAAATATTGAATAAGTATACAATTTTGACCACATTGTGAGATTGGTTGTCATGGCAAGCACCTGCCACTGTGATGTAACACTAAAGTTTCAGCGGCTTTACATTGTAAACAAACCTCGATAGAACAGAGAGGAAACGAGGTAACTTCAGGTCACTACATGATTATTCGCCACAATAAATAAGGACTTTTTCCCCTAAGATCTGCTCGCTTAATTCACAGGTGTCTTCATAGAGATGAATGCTGTTGCTCCGACAAATTTCTGGATCTTATACGATGTTAAATATGCTGAGTGGTGCCTGGCTACTTCTGTGTGTGTTCAAGTGACAGTGATCTTGCACTAAATGGGATGTGCCTGATGATAATAAGGAAATTACACGGAGAGATACCACCACTGGCCGCAGTATTGAGGTCATGAAAGGTGCAAGATTAATGGTACATGCAGATCATCTCACAGTGGACAAAGGCTAGAATGACATGCTGATAGAAACATACAATAATATGCAACATGGATATTTTCACCATCAAGTGTTAGTTTGAAAGTCATATTATTCAGGCGATAATGGTTGAATACTCTTTGGGGAGTTTAGTATAGTAAGATGCCGCACAAACATATCTCTGTATATAAGCATGCGTGATAGCTATCCACATTTCAAGAAGTTCTAAATCATTCAAACAAGTGTTCAGTTTAACAAAAGAATACTGGCCTATATATATACATGTATCAGGTGCAAGCTTCAGAATAGTATAAGGAAAAGAGAGACTGGGAACTTCTCCAGGATACTTCCTCCATCCTATTGTTCTATGTGCTTAGTTTAGGACATAGATGATGAGGTGAAAGGTGGGGTGTGAGTGAAAGAGATGGCAGGTTCAAATCAATCTGCTCAATTACAGAAATGGGTATACCCTGTCACATGGACCATCAAACTTTCCCCCAGAAGGTCAACTTAGATGCTGATGACAGGTAAACCTCCAGCTGCTGAGCTTTATTTCATCAACTGGAAGTTACTTTTGTACTAAATATACATGTTGACTCTCTGTACAAAGTTTTCAATGGGACAGACCGGCTTAGAGAGAATGATCAAACCTCAATAGAATATGGTAACTCACTGCTACATCCTGATCTTTGAGCAGGGGGCAGCCTTCTATCACTTCCTGGTATTCTCCCACATGTTCAATGAGGAAAGTGTCACGGAAACTCACAGTCGTCGCGTTGGCAGCCATCAATACTTTGGTCATGGACATACCATCCATATCATTGGGTGGTTTAACACCAGCAAGCTCAATGAAAGTTGGCGCAAAGTCTATATTCAACATGACTTCCTGTATAGAGATAATACAAAAAATGTTTACTGTGAAATACATCTTCATTTGCAGCATTCAACAATAATAACACAATATGTTGACATGCAGACCTAATATATCAGAAAGTGGTTTCTCACTCTGAACACTTGTCTGAGCAAATTATTAGAATGTGATTGTTTCTGTTTGGTAATAGATGGAGGCATGTACGGTATGGTTTTTCAATTTTTTTTGGTGGATCTTATTTGATTGGAAGCAAGACTGAATGAGTGAATGAGAATATATATATATATCAGGGCTGAATATCACACAGTAACATGGTTAACTTACATTTCTAACTTGACCAGGCTTTATACCAGGACCCCGAACCATCAGTGGAACTCTAATGTCAAACTCATACAACTGACGCTTGTCAATGGGCAGAGAAAACTGACCTGGAAATAAAAGAATTTGACACAAGATTGTGCTGAAAGTGGGAAGGGAGAAGTTACAAGGATGAGTATTGTATAGGCCCAATCTGTCAGTCTTTGAAGCAATGATCAAAAATTTGATTCGTTAGTGATGCCAGAACATAATGATAAAAGATAGTGCCACGGCACTGTAGCTCATCTGACTGTAACTGGAGAAAGTAGCTGTGAGAAATTTTTGATAAAGAACTGCAACAGAGGAGTTTCTAACTTGTGTTGTCCCCCTTGAACATTAAATGATCAGTGCAGTAATTTCCTGAGATTTCATGATAAGGTTTCATGGGAAATTCAAGATGCGACCATACCGGATTTTCAAAATGGACCAAAAAAGGTATCTTGCACAACTGGACCACACAGGAAACCTGTGTGTCAAATTTGAGAAAGATCCATGCAGTAGTTCTTGAGAAATCGCGATAACAATGTTTCATGGGAACTCCAAGATGGCCGTCTGGTGGCCTTATTGGATTTTTGAATCAGACCACAATCTTTTGCACAACTAGACCCCAAGGGGAACCTGGGTACCAAATTTGAGAAAGATCCATGCAGTAGTTTGTGAGAAATCGCAATAACACTGTTTCATAGGGAAATCCAAGATGGCCACCTGGTGGCCATATTGGATTTTTGAATCAGACCACAATCTTGCACAACTAGACCCCAAGGGGAACCTGGCTACCAAATTTGAGAAAGATTCATGCAGTAGTTCCTGAGAAATCGTGATAACAATGTTTCATCCGAAAATCCAAGATGGCCGCCTGGTGCCCATATTGGATCTTGGAATCAGATCACAAAAGGTATCTTGCACAACTAGACCCCAAGGGAAACCTGTGTATCAAAATTGAGAAAGATCAATGCAGTAGTTCCTGAGAAATCGCGATAAAGTTTCATGGGGAAATCCAAGATGGCCGCCAGGTGGCCATTTTGGATGTTCGAATCAGAGCAGAAAAGGTATCTTGCACAACTAGACCCCAAGGGGAACCTGTGTACCAAATTTGAGAAAGATCCATGCAGTAGTTCCTGAGAACTCGCAATAACAATGTTTCATGGGGAAATCCAAGATGGCCACCTGGTGGCCATATTGGATTTTTGAATCAGACCACAGAAGGTATCTTGCACAACTAGACCCCAAGGGGAACCTGTGTACCAAATTTGAGAAAGATCTGTGCAGTAGTTCCTGAGAAATCGCAATAACAATGTTTCATCGGGAAATTCAAGATGGCCGCCTGGTGGCCATATTGGATTTTTGAATCGGACCACAAAAGGTATCTTCCACAACTAGACCCCAAGGGGAACCTGTGTACCAAATTTGAGAAAGATCCCTGCAGTAGTTCCTGAGAAATCACGATAACAAAGTTTGATGGGGAAATCCAAGATGGCCGCCTGGTAGCCATATTGGATATTCAAATTGGACTAAAGTACACATGTTGTACAACTAGACCCAAAGGGGAACCGGTGTACCAAATTTGAGAAAGATCCATTAAGTAGTTACCGAAAAATAATGATGACAAGATTCACTGGCAAATTCAAGATGGCCGCCATGGCAGCCATATTTAAAATCGTATCAACACGGCATGAACAAATTCTGGTGTACTCATTGCGGGGAACATGCATGCCAAGTTTCAGCTTAATCGGCCAAGCGGTTTCAGAGAAGAAGATGTTTACGGACGAAGGACGACGCACGACACACGACGGACGACGGACAATCAGGCCATGATATAAGCCCATCGGGCCTTCGGCCCAGATGAGCTAAAAATTGATAAAGAAATTCCTCTTCAAAAATTATAGTCTACTCAGATGATATCTTATTTCATTTATCATTTTTCTTATTTGTAAGAAAAATATTTGACTGTTTACTGAATAATACCTAAATGGAAGCCATTATCTCCAGTGAAGAATATATAGGTATTGTTTAGCAGATTCTGCTTGTCTAATATATTCACCACATCTTCTACCATATCATCCACAGACAGCAACGTTCTCCACCTAAAAAAAAAGATCAGAAAACAGGAGTTAAATGTCATAATGATACACTCACAGGAAACCAACAGCATCATTTCATCCCTGTAGTCACGGTAGTAGAGAACACAGGCAATGTAACCGTGACTATATGTATGATCTATAGAGATCTATATATTCTGATCATAATGTAGGATCACAATGATCTTTAACCAGAGAAGTATGTTCCACATGGGATCTAGAAATGAGTATTTGATGTGGTATAACGTCTCCCACTGAGCAATTATGAGTATGGAATGGTTGAGAAAAAATGGATAAATTGATCATCAGCAGAGTTCGAACCCACAACCCTAGCCAAGTTTTCAAGTTTTCGTTCATTCCCACATCAATGAAGACATTAAAACTTGACTACCACCACCCTGGCGTGAGATGAACCCCTGCTTTACTGAGCTACTACCGACAAGATATCCAGGAGTCAGATGACATTCAGTAGGCATGGTTTCTATAACATTACATAAACCGTAGGCCTACTAGATAGTGACAGTTTAAATGAACGCCTACATGTGATATGGTGATTTGTACTGATTTGTATTTATTGATGACTTGATTAACCTCCATAGAAAGCTACAATCAGTATGGTATCTTGTGGACCTACAATCACAGGTTATCGTGGGATGCCTGTTCCTCCTGCTAGAATATTTAACATCCAATTATTGCTTAACATTTCAAGTGTTAAATGTGAATGCTACCTGTTACCTGTTCCTGAAGGCATCATCTGAAAGTTTCACAGAATCTGCTGACATAGGAGTTGTAGCAGCTCGAATTAACCAGTGCTTGTCCTTTAACAAGAATATCATATTACATTATTTTCAGCGCACAACATCAAAGATCACATCAACTTTAATTGATTACATATCTGACCACTGATATCAGTTTATTACAGTCAATCCTCTAACAATTCAATCACCCTATTGAAATTCAATCAACTTCAATTTTGTGAAAACAAATCAGCAAATCATTCTAATAAAGTTGTTCACATATAAAATAATTAAAATAATGAAGAAATAATGAATTATCTGCAAGTTTTCGATCCAATTTGTTAACTTCCTGTTCTACTAAATTTTATCACCACTTGATTTACGGTGGGAAATTTCACTTTGTCTGATTGAATTATTAGGGGATTTGCTGTAAATCCAATTTGAAAACAGATGAGATGCGCGAAAGAGACAGCTCTACCAATGAATCAGTTAAAAGCTAACTTGTTTAAACAGCTTGTTTTGTGAACTTTTGTACAGAAAATACTGACAGATCATGCAAATAAGCTTCATCACCAACCTTTCCATGAACATTGTAGCTACCGTTACGGGGAGCCTGGAGAGTGGAGAAGTTGGTGCTGTACTGTGGTGCGGGAGTAAATGGAGCATGGCAGGCTGGTGTGGATAACATCATAAAGAATGGACTACTATCACTCTGGTACTGAAGGAACTCTGTAGCTCTTGTATGCTGATGGAACATAGGACAGATCATGATTAAAATAAGAAAATATACAATGTATATGTCTCGAACAAAACTGTTTGCTTTTAATTACATCACATCACAAGGATTAATCAGTGTGAATGGAGATCATGGACGGCTCAATTCAGATGGCCGGTTCAATGAATTACGTTGCAGAAAATGTTGTGGTATGACAAACAGCTCATAATATATGATGGCTGTGCCCTTTCGGCAAATCCAAGTTGAACACAGAAGGTGGTCATTTAACCTCTATTGTCTGGAGTATATCTGTTATTCACTAAAACACAAGTTGAATAGTATAGTAACAGGAGTACATAAAGTCAGCAAATAAGACTTGGTATTCATCCGCTGCTTACAACTTCAGTCATGGCAGATTTCTCAAAGTTGAGGATGCCCAAATGACCTTCACTGCATTAATTTCAATTCAATCACTCAGTACCATACACATGCAGGCTGTGCTTTTTGTTTAAATTTACGGGAATCCAAATGGATTCTCACAATCAAACTTTGCGGGAATTCATGGGAATCCAATGCTATCATTTCTATACAGATTGCTATCCCGCAAATTATTCTGCGGATGTGTTGATGGGAGTCGAATTCCCAGATTCCCGTCGAAAAGCAAGCCCTGACATGTATTGTCTGACAATGAAGTTGTTTAATACTCACAATGATGTCAGTGAGGTAATCCAGTGAATAGTTGGATCCATGATTCTCCATCGTCCCATTCACGGACAGTGAATAATTATAATATCTCGAGTTGCCAACCTGTATATCGAAGAACAGAAGAGAAAATGTATTTTCATAAATCATAAGTGAGAGGAAGGGAATCCATGCAAGCTACAAGCAATTGATAAAGAGAACGAGAGATCCTGAAGGATCTTGGCGCCCACCATTGTCCGATAATTGTAAGCTAATGACAAGAGGATTTTTTGTCCATTGTTACTAAGAACAAATGATTGATTTATAATTTTGTTTGCAGAATTTCGAATCTGAGTGAAAAAGATCGAAACAGGGACACTGGAAAACACCAAGATATTATCTTTCTGAGTTGCAGGAGTTTCAAGATTCTAGAAACTGTATTTGATGTTGGTTGTTAAAGTATGAGTGAAATGAGCAAAGTTAGTCTGAAAGTGAATGTCCGGAAGATCCTTCGTCTTCGTTTTGTGGTATTTTTTTTTTTTTTTGGCACGTGTCATTCCCTTCGTGTAACCGACCCGTCGGCAGATGAAACGGTGGGGCAGTTCACTTGCAACTGCATGGACTACAGAAAACTGATTTTAAATTTGAAGAAATACATTTTAATTCCGAATCATTTGAACTCGTTGATATGGAAGGTGAAGGTATGGATATTCTCTATAGTCAATATATAGAATACGCCCCACCGTTTGATCCGCCGACTCTTGTGATGCAACATCACAACTCAGGAATACCGTATCAATTTGAAGCGTAACTTGGATTTTCGAATCGGACCAAAAAAGGTATCTTGCTCCACTAGACCATATGTGGGACCTGTGTACCAAATTTCAGAAAGATCCACGAAGTAGTTCCTGAGAATTAACGATAAAAATGTTTCAAGGGGAAACTTAAGAGGTCCACCTAGTGGCCATATTGGATTTTCGAATCAGACCAAAAAGATATCTTGCAGAAATGGACCACAAGGGGAACCTGTGTGCCAAATTTGAGGAAGATCCATGCAGTACTTCTTGAGAAATCACGATAACAAAGTTTCATGGGGAAATCCAAGATGGCCGCCTGGTGGCCATATCAGATTTTTCAATCAGACCGAAAAAGGTGTCTTGCACAACTAGACCAATTTGAAAAAGATTCATGCAGTACTTCCTGAAAAATCATGATAAAGTTGCATGGGGAAACCCAAGATGGCCGCCTGGTGGTCATATTGGATTTTCGAATCGGACCACAAAAGGTATCCTGCGCAACTAGACCACAAGGGGAACCTGTGTATCAAATTTGAGAAAGATCCACGCAGTACTTCCTGAGAAATCACGATAACAAAGTTTCATGGGGAAGTCCAAGATGGCCGCCTGGTGGCCATATCAGATTTTTCAATCGGACCGAAAAAAGGTGTCTTGCACAGCTAGACCCCAAAAGGGGACCTGTGTACCAAATTTGAAGAAGATTCATGCAGTACTTCCTGAAAAATCAGGATAAAGTTGCATGGGGAAATCCAAGATGGCCGCCTGATGGTCATATTGGATTTTCGAATCGGACCACAAAAGGTATCCTGCACAACTAGACCACAAGGGGAACCTGTTTACCAAATTTGAGAAAGATCCATGCAGTACTTCCTGAGAAATGACGATAACAAACTTTCATGGAGAAATCCAAGATGGCTGCCTGATGGTCATATTGGATTTTCGAATCGGACCAAAAAATGTATCTTGCACAACTAGACCCCAAGGGGAACCTGTGTACAAAATTTGAGAAAGATCCATGCAGTACTTCCTGAGAAATGACGATAACAAACTTTCATGGGGAAATCCAAGATGGCTGCCTGGTCGCCATATTGGATTTTCGAATCGGACCAGAAAAGGTATCTTGCACAACTAGACCCCAAGGGGAACCTGTGTACCAAATTTGAGAAAGATCCATGTAGTACTTCCTGAGAAATCACGATAACAAAGTTTCATGGGGAAGTCCAAGATGGCCGCCTGGTGGCCATATCAGATTTTTCAATCGGACCGAAAAAAGGTGTCTTGCACAGCTAGACCCCAAAAGGGGACCTGTGTACCAAATTTGAAGAAGATTCATGCAGTACTTCCTGAAAAATCAGGATAAAGTTGCATGGGGAAATCCAAGATGGCCGCCTGATGGTCATATTGGATTTTCGAATCGGACCACAAAAGGTATCCTGCACAACTAGACCACAAGGGGAACCTGTTTACCAAATTTGAGAAAGATCCATGCAGTACTTCCTGAGAAATGACGATAACAAACTTTCATGGAGAAATCCAAGATGGCTGCCTGATGGTCATATTGGATTTTCGAATCGGACCAAAAAATGTATCTTGCACAACTAGACCCCAAGGGGAACCTGTGTACAAAATTTGAGAAAGATCCATGCAGTAGTTCCTGAGAAATCGCGATAACAAAGTTTCATGGGGAAATCCAAGCTGGCTGCCTGATGGCCATATTGGATTTTCGAATCGGACCAGAAAAGGTATCTTGCACAACTAGACCCCAAGGGGAACCTGTGTACCAAATTTGGGAAAGATCCATGCAGTACTTCCTGAGAAATGACGATAAACTTTCATGGGAAAATCCAAGATGGCTGCCTGGTGGCCATATTGGATTTTCGAATCGGACCAGAAAAGGTATCGTGCACAACTAGACCCCAAGGGGAACCTGTGTACCAAATTTGAGAAAGATCAATGCAGTACTTCCTGCGAAATCGCGATAACAAACTTTCGTGGGGAAATCCAAGATGGCCGCCTTGTGGCCATATTGGATTTTCGAATCGTACCAGAAAAGGTATCTTGCACAACTAGACCCCAAGGGGAACCTGTGTAACAAATTTGAGAAAGATCCATACAGTAGTTCCTGAGAAATCCCGATAACAAGAATTGTTTACGGACGGACGACGGACCACGGACGAAAAGCGATTTGAACAGCCCACCATCTGGTGATGGTGGGCTAAAAATAGGCTATAGGTGTACATGTACAATGAACTTTCCTGAGAAAATTGGGAGCATAGGCCATACCTCCATTGGCAGGCTTGATCAGTTGAATTCTCTTAAAAGGTGCAGATATATATAAATTTAGCACTATAAATGTTTTTGTGATTATCTCGAGGGATTACCCACTGAATCCTTTGAGTCATTAAACTAACATATAAAACGCCCAGATATTTGGTTTTCAATCGTCAAGATTGAAGAGGGCATCTTTGATGTCCATCTAGAAAAAAAAACTATTGAAAATCCTGAGTACCAAAATAAACTGACAGTTCCATTCTGTGTCTTGTCAGCATCACCATTTTTCATTCAGTTTTACATTTGACTTTACAACAAAGCAGATTCTGATTCTGTTCCGATCACTTGTTCATTCATATAATATTAGTATGTTTGTGTTGGGTTGACCGCTGTTTATTTTATCAGGGTTTTTTTTTGTTTTCCTTTCTTGAATTCTCAACTTTGTATTTCTTACTGCATGTTTATGTGAAGAGAATTGTACAGACCAGACCAATCCACCAGTCCCATCCTGGGGGTATATGCTTCACTCCTCCTGTCTGTGGAAAACCATACTGTAACACAAACAATCAGACAATTATAACATCATATATTGTACTGGAGTTCTATGCAAATGATGATTTCATGCAATTCTTAATCATTGTGTTCAAGTATTTTTGTTCAACATGGAAATTTCACATCTTTGGAATTTTTTCCTTAAAAATATTTATACAAGTATGTGTACAAACCTTTTGTTTTATTTGTCTTACCTGATTCAAATATTTTCCTGAGAAGAAAGTGTTGTAGCCCTGTTGTTTAACCTTTGTGATGAACGTCTCCTTCTCTGGCCCAGCTTGCCAGGCTGGACTACTACAGTTACCATTGACAGAGTTATTCACAGCATTGTGGTTGTGGATGTACTTCCCAGTGAATATACTTGATCGACTCGGGCAGCACAATGGACTGGTCACAAACTATTAGAGATAGGGAAGATGAAAGGATTCAGTTAGATTCCTAGATGATCTCCTTGATGTTACTTGATGTTGATTTATAATGAAAAAACACTCGAAAATGCAGCTCTTAAGACTAATTGTATTTATTTGGCTTGAGCTTTCGTGAGTACTACATAACCCACTTCCTCAGATGTGCATGGATCTGAGACAGTAGATGGTATAGCCTACCCACAAAAGCTCATGCCAAATAAATACAATTAGTCTTAAAAGTGCTGCCTTTTCGAGTGTTTTTTTTTCTCTACTGACTAACAGGTCTACCTCAGTTTTAAAATAATTTATAGAAACTGTTACATGCCAAAGGATAATATATACAGATCAAGACTTCAAACAGAACTGGTATACTGATATATTACTGGATAACGAGTGAAAAAATTAACCACCATTTAACTAATGTTCTGCGAAGGCTAGGAAAGGGGAATTATGAGGCAACCAGGTGTACCAAGAATAAATATTCAAAATATTCAGTTTTTGTATTACATTTTCCAATAGGTACTGAGAATGCCATTAAGGAATACCTCTGCTCCATTGTCAGTTGCATAAAAGAAGTGATCTGATTGGTCAATCAAACTTGATTGCTTCGATCTTGATTGGATGAAATTCACAGTGGCATTTTCCATCAACATGGGTTACCCTTGATCATGGTTTTAAAAAGGATGCTCAGCCCCATTTAATGATGCCCCAGCCATTAACATGTTTGTCTCATCTAAAGCTGTTATCATGTACATATAAAAAAGAGGGATGTCATTAGAAGACAGTAGGTGTCACTTTTTGGCTCCTACTAGGACAGTCCAAAACAGTCACCTACTTTCTATGTAATTTCTATACTTGAAATACTAAGTGTCACTTCTTGTGGCTGCATACTTCAATTTCTTGCACCTGCTACTTCAAAAGTTACTGACATCCTTGACTTATATTGTATATATGTGTGTATATTGTTATAAATGATACAGTCATAATGAACAGTATCAGAGTAGATTCTTTGATAATTCCATCAGTCCATTCACAATCATTTCCGGCCAAAACGGTGCACCTCTTACACTGATAGGCGTGTGAGTGGACTCATTTTGACATTTGTTCATTTTATTATGAGAACTATGAGAATGATATATATTATGGGAAAGCGTATTTCTCTGGGATTACAGAATATGTGAATATATTGGCCGTGAGATTGACAGCTATAAAGTTATTCCAATTTAAATGCTTGTCTTTTCATAAAATGCACCTCCATTTTCAAATGCTTATCTTTCAAGAAGTTTTAAATCTGATTGATAAATTTGCCCAGTAGAACATTTCCTTCAACAAAATATCAGATGAGAATTTTGCCACTCATAATAATATTTTGAAGGCTTAAATTTCATCTAAACAAAGATTTGTTCACCAAAATAACATCACCTGGAGAAAGAATCTATACAGTACTTATAAGGAATGTTGAATAAAGTATTTTTGTTTTTTAAATTTGGGCCCACCAGTGAGACAATGGAATAAAAGTCCTTAACATGTACATGACTTACAGTTTCATCATTTCATCATTTTCTCTTCTGAATTTAATATTTTGAGATGGGATAATGCAAATTCTCTGATTGAAATATCATAGAGTTCATCATGAACATCATTTTGTGTATAGTTTTTGTTCCACCAAGATATATACACTTACCATGTTATTGAATATGATTCCATTGTCTCCCACCATTTTCTGTGTTTTCGTCATGGGAGTCTGTTCATGGAAAATCAAATAAATCAAAGTATGATTACAACAAATAAATATTCAAGACAGACAAGGTCAGTCATATTCAGCACACCTCTGGACCATCACCAGACATAGTATTAATTTTGAAAGCCAAGAATATTTTTCATGTTATATCATAATGAACAGAATATAACGTTGAAAAACTAGGTCAAGGTCGGCCAACTGAGACAGGCTTCTGGTCAACCACCAGTTGCATGTGTAATATGAATTTGGAGACCCTAGCTTTAATCCTTCAAAGATGGATAGACGGACAGACAGATGCCGCTAACGACGACAATAACCTTTGGGCAAATATGCCTGAGGGGTAAAAATGACGTAACTGATCGTTTAGGGAAATTATTCAGTACCATAATACATTAGAATGACTGGGACAATGTTACCAATGCGGCCTCATGGTTTCACCATTTGTTGTGTTTTCAGGTGATAATTATCTGACCCCAGTCAAAGACAATCCATAATATACTATCTATGTTCGTGACCTGTGGTTATAGGAAGCTTGGGCTAATCACCAATATAAAGGCCCTGAAATTTTCGATTTACACTGTTCGTAACGAGGCATCACATTTGCATTCAGCATAATCTGAGGAATATTTTTGTATGGGTACCGGTAGTGGTAAAGAATTAGGCATAGGTGTAGTATTGAAGGTGCAGGTGTAGTATTGTACTGACAACATCAGCTCCGTACCTGACAAAGAATATTCAGATTAAATGAATTAGCGGTCATTGTATAAAGTCACAAAGGTGGGAGCAGTAAGGCTCTGTTGGAGTGTTATCTGATGGAATTTTTGTGGCAGCGACAATAATGGAGTGAATGTAATTCCAAACATGTAGTCTATTTTTATTTCGCCCTCTCCTCTCCTCATTGCTTGAATGAGTATTTGCAAGAAATGTTGCAATTCGAAATCTTTACCAGTACCGATGTTGCAATTTTGCCGAGTAGACATGTATTTACGGTACGCGAACCCCGCTAAGATTGTTGTGATCGTCCATGCTGTGCATGTGAGTGTGAACAACAAAGGCTGTCTTGAAAATGTTATTTTTGTCACATTTAACATCAATTTGATGACATGTAGACACGATAATCGCTCGCGGACAGGGTAGGGAATATTTGGGGAGGTTGAATTTGTGTGGATTTTAGGAAAAGTTCATTCATGACTCCTTTTTAGGTCAACTCCATTCATGGGTTACTACATGTATGGCTCGGATTCTTTACTACTCACTTTTGTATGTAATATTGGTTTACCATGCCCCCTTTTATCAGACCGCCTGTAGCTTTATAAGAACAGGAGCCCAAGGGGCTTCAATATACGCCCGTATATCTGGAATTACATTGGTCCAAATTTCAAGGTTGTTTAGTAGCCTTGATTCCAATTGGTAACTAGCAATCCAGAGAAAGGTCTACAATTTTGTGCTTCTGAGAATGTAACATATATCACATCTTATATTGAATGATAAACTAAAATGAGCTTAACTCTTGGTAACTAGTTGACCTTGAAGCAAGAGCCGAAAGCTCAAATATCCCACACTGAAATTGACAATAGTCAAACACAAGAAAATAATAGTTTTCCTGCAAAGGGATTCCTTTCAGGCGAGATAATTTTTCATGAAAGAAGAAGAAAATGATGAAGTAAACCTTTGTTCTTGAGTTATAAACAGGTATGAAGTTCATAAAGGACCCCTCTCCCCGTTAAATTAGTAAATGTATGGTTTTTATTTCACAACAGTTTACCTAAACGTAGCTGTTTCAAACATGGAAGACAACTCGACAGGACAAATGCCATATACATGTAGGAGAGAGAACTCTGAATATTCCAACCTAACACATATAATCAGCTAAACTTGATTCAGTTTTGAGGGACTGTGACCTTGACCTTTGACAAATTGATCTCAAAATGTATGGCTCCTTTTTGCCATGCGAGTAAGGTGTACTCAAAGTTTGGTACCAGTCCATACCTTGAAACTAGAGATATCACATGGACAACAAATGTTAATGGATGAATAGACAGAACGCGACATCGCATTACACGACCTCGTCTTCGACAGGCATATTAAAATGTGACTTTTACTGATTTCTTGATTCTGGGGTCACAGTGACCTTAACCATTGACCCACATTTTGGTATGTAATAACACATGTCCCTCTAATGTATCTACTGGCAGAAAAAAAGTTATTTTTAATGATTTGGGGTCACAGTGACCTTGGCCTTCGACCTTGACCTAAATTTTGGTACATGACACATCATCTTCCCTCCATGTATCAATGGACACAACAATAATCATGAATTTCATGATTTTGGGGGTCACAGTGACCTTAACGTTCGGCCTTGACCTACATTTTGGTATGTGACACATGTCCCCCTTATGTATCTGCTGACACAAAAAAAGTAATTTTTAAAGATTTCTTGATTCTGTAGTCCTAGTGACCGTGAATATTGACCTTGACCTAAATTTTGGTACATGACAAACTGTCTCCCCATAATTTTTAACAATTTCATGATTTTGGGGTCAGTGACCTTGACCTTTGACCTTGACCTACAGTTTGGTATGTGACACATCATGTCCCCCATAATGTATCTACTGAAACAAAAAAAAAGTTATTTTTAATAATATCCTGATTTTGGGGCCACAGTAACCTTTGAGCTTGACCTAATTTTTGGTATGCCGTTTCCCCCTATTGAATCCACTCACAAAAAATTAGTAATTTTTAATGGATCAAAATTTTGTTACATGACAAAACGACTCCCTGTAATTTCTCAATGGACTCAAAAAATCAAGATTTTTAACAATTTCACAATTTTGGGGTCACAGTGACCTTGATCTTGACCTTGACCTACATTTTGGCAGGTGACACATCGTGTCCCCCTTATGCATCTACCGACACCAAAAAAAAATGTTATTTTAAATAATTTTCCTGATTTTGAGGTGACTGTGACCTTTGACCTTCGACCGTGACCTATTTTTCATTTTTAATGATTTCCTGATTGTTTGGTCACAATGACCTCTGACCTCGACCTACATTTGGTATGCAACACATCACTCCCCCCTAGGGCATCCACTCACCAACAATTAGAACTGTAGATAGAAAACTGTCAATGATCGATGATTTCTTGATTTTAGGCAACAGTGGCCTTTGACCTCTGACCTCGACCTCAATTTTTGTACGCGGTTGACACATTGCAACTGTGGATAGAAACTGTGGACTGTGGACACGAACACTTCAGTGATTTCCTGTTTTTTAGGCCAGAGACCTTTGACCTCTGACCTCGACTTTCATTTTGGTACGCGACACATCGTCTCCCCGTGGGGTATCCACTCACCAAAAATTGGAACTGTAGATAGGAAACTGTCCCAGATATAGACCGGACACGAGAGACGAACAGACGGACGGACGGATACACGGACGGAAACCGCCATCACATAATACGTCCGCCTTTTGGCCGGCGTATAAAAAAGAGTGGTTTACCATGCTCGATGCAGTGTTCACTCCCTCAAAACGTGGCTACCGTCGCAGCCTCCAGAACGACATTCTCTCGCTTACCATCGAACATACATACCTGCCCGCCTAGAAATACGTCTTGATCATCCGTCAAAACAAATACTATGTTCGGTAATTGCGCAGAGTATGCAAATCTCACCAAACAGACTAAAAACAGGGCGGCAAACACACACATTTCACAGCGTGTCGCCATCTTGTCTGTCTCACAGGGTCACATGACAATCACATGATACTTGCATCCACACGGTCTTTATCCAAACAGATTTCTACCAGTGCAAACGATCTCTGTCTATATCGGTTCGTGGAGCGATCAATTGTTAGACGTTTGAGAGTAGCATGCCTGTTCACGGCAAAATAATCAGCCAAGCACCGAAAAGTCTGTAAACCCCATAGCTCAGTGTTCCCATAAAAGTATCTAGATTTATAGCACGTGCAAGCTAAAGCTTGATGTCTTTTCGTTATTTTTTTTTATTTGGGACACAGGATTGCTATACCGATTAGGAATATCAACTTCACGTTCAAAGAATGGTCTATTTTAGGGCATATCTGACTGTACACCAGCTGTGTTTGTCGCTTTAATTATGGCTTACTGTCCAAGGAACTAAAATAATTAAGCCTCAAATTCGTCCTGTTTGATTGGCAACCTGAGTAGTATAGAAAGATGATTTCAGCGCACTGGCTCGTCACTGCACAATGCGCAGGTAATTGTATGACGTCACTTGAGGAGGTCATGAGGAGGTATGCGCAGGAGTGTTCTGCGCAAGTGTATGACGTCACTTCCGGTCTGATTGAATGGGGCGTGACCTTTGAGGCATGTATTCATCCGCGGTGATGAGGTCTGGCGGTGATGCGATCAGCCTCCGCGGACAGAAAGTAGTCCCAAATATGTGGGTTTTCGTGAGAATGTTCGGCAATCTGTAGGGACCGCTAGTGGACCGATTGGGTAGAGTATCAATATGAAGCATACGTGAGGGAGCATCCACCTGGACTAGTGCATCGTTCGTTGTCAACATTCTGCGCATGCGCCGATAGGGAATTGTGGGAAAAGGGTGTGGAAATAGACGTTTTGGGGTCTAGGTGGGCCAATAGTGGGCCGATTGGATCGAGTGAGGTATCAATGTGAAGCATTCGTGAGGGAATATCCACGTGGACTAGTGTGTCGTTCGTTTTCAACATTCTGCGCATGCGCAGACAGGGAATTGTGGGAAAAGGGTTTGGAAATAGACGTTTTGGGGGTCTAGGTGAGTCACTAATGATCCGATGGAGTCGTATGAGGTCTTATTTTGAAGCTCTCGTGAGGGAGCATCCGCCTGGACTAGTGTGTCGTTCGTTTTCAACATTCTGCGGATGCGCAGACGGAATTGTGGGAAAAGCGTATGAAAATAGACGTTTTGGGGTGTAGGTGGGCCACTAATGGTCCGATGGAGTCGAGTGAGGTATCAATGTGAAGCATACGTGAGGGAGCATCCGACTGGACTAGTGTGTCGTTCGTTTTCAACATTCTGCGCATGCGCAGACGGGGAATTGTGGGGAAAGGGTATGGAAATAGACGTTTTGGGGTCGAAGTGGGCCACTAATGGTCCGATGGAATCGAGTGAGGTATCAATGTGAAGCATACGTGAGGGAGCATCCGCCTGGACTAGTGTGTCCTTCGTGTTCAACATTCTGCTGCGCAGGTCACGTGGTTTGGTGGGTCTGCGCAAGTGTGTGACGTCACTTCCGGTTTTCAGAATGACCTCAAACCTCCGAACACAGAAGAGTTCTAATTTTTCCTTAGACCTTAGACGTATGGAATGCATGTATTAGAACATCCGGGACCTCTTCAACATCCGGGACCTTTTCAACATCCGGGACCTCTTCAACATCCGGGTTTTCTCCAGCCCGGCCCGGCCGCAGCGCGCGCGAGTTATCCGGCCGCACGCGCGCGCGCGGGGTTTATCCGGAAGTGCGCGGGTGAATTTCGGGTCAAAAAGTCAAGTTCACATCCAGGTCAAAAGGTCAAAGGTCTCCCTTCCGGCAAGGTTCGGCCCTCTCCGGGCCAATAGATAGCCTTTATCCGCCCTCCCGAAGCACCCATGGAATGCACAGGGTCCCCCACAATATCGCCCGCACTATGCCCATGTTAAATGGCCAGTGGGGAACCCTCAGTTTTTCCCAGAACCGTATTGGCACGTAAAAATACATGAAACCATGGAACTTATAGTAATAAACTTAATAAACTTAAGTGTTGGACGAGTCTCCACTCACCTTCTTCCTGGTCTTTACCCGCACCTCGAACCTCTATAGTTTTTTCACTCCACTTGTTGCTCTTGTAACTTGTAACTCCTCGTCAAAAAATTTGTGCTGGAATGCCCGCTTTTAACCTAGACCAAAAATATGTACTTGGTCTGTGGGCTGATTTCATTGGCTCTCTATTTTACTGCAGTGCTCTGGCATTGTTTTCTGGACATTGATTGGTTACATTTGGCCCCATCCTAGGCCACTGATTGGCTACTTGCTCAACGATGTTCAAAGCCAGTTTGACCGAATCCCCACATGTCTGTTATAGCCTTCATGCATTATGCTCATATAGAAAACACACAAGACAGGGGTTTTTTGGTGAGATCTCATTTTGTTTTTTATTCAACAATAAATAACAACAACAACGTGAGAACAACCACGTGAAAACTGAAGCCCAGAACAGGGGGCTTGTACATTGAAATCGATACAACTTAGGCCCAGAACAGAGGGATTTTCGTGAAAGAATTTAAGCCCAGAACAGGGGGCTTGTACATTGAAAGAACTTAAGCCCAGAACGGGGCTTGTACATTGAAATGATGGGCGGCCCAGTCATATACGAATACATCTCGGTCCTCGGCCTTGGGGTACTCGTCAAACATCTGTACGATGGTAGATAAGGTTCTTCCCCGGCGTCGATGGTACAGGTAAAACAAGCAATATTGTCCACACACGCTACTGCTCAGGCTTTGCAACGTTTGACTGTTCCAACACCACGTTTCTGCGCCTTGATCCATGAAGTCTGTTAAATCGGGATGGAGGGGTGGTAGGCCGTACGTCAAAGTATTCGCCCTGCTGTTCTGTCAAGTACACGGCCACCCAATGTTCACCGGACCGATCCATCGGGTCCGTATTGAGAACGTATGCAGCAGGATGCATACGGTCTAATGGGAACACATCTCGGGCGAACACCCCTTGAAAGACCATACGTGTCTCTGGGTCATTCTCCAACACGGTGGTTATCTGGTCTGTATCCATGTTAGGTGGCAAAGTCACACAGGACGTTGCGCGCCTTGTCCACGTGAATGATGTTGACAAACTCGGCGTAGCAGATCACATTGACGGTGGTCTCGAGGGCTCGTGCAAAGTGGATTTCCATCCGTGAATTGCCTTGGTTGGCCAGGGCCAGCTGATGGTCGTTCTCTAAGGTGGGGGTCAGATCGAAACAGAACGTGTATCCGTTCGCGTTGTCCTCCCGACTGATCATATTCCCTTCGTCCTGGGTCTTCGATGTGCGTCGTCGCTGGGTCGGTCGTCGACTGGTAGTGGTCTCGGTGGTGCAGGTCTTTTATTCCCTACGGTGCGTTGTGCTTTGGCGACCAAGACACCTCCCGCTTCTTTCGCCCGCCGTTTCAAGGCTTCTTCGGGTGCCGTACAGCCCAAGACATCACCGGCGACTTGCAGTCCACTTCGGACCGCTTGTTTGCCGATCGCTTTCACTCCACGCGTCACCAAGGGCAGGAACGTTTTGACGATACTCCCGAGTATGTTCCCCAGCCCATGTCCCCGTTGCATGCGTTCACCACTAAAGACCGGAAGGCCACCGCCGACCTGTTGGGCATAACAGTCCATATAGCTGCGTGCATCGCACTCGTAAGGCACCGTCATTATACAAAGTGGGAAGAACGTGCTTGTCGAAAATGAAGTGTCCGCACCACTTTTCTTCGTTCGAATGCCACCGGTCGTCCCGTGTCATCTCTTATATCCACCGTGACACTGTTGCTGTCGATTTGCCGTTCGGGTAGGTAGAGCATGTGGATGAAACTGTGGGTAACTTGATCTCCATACGTCTTTCGAATGGGGACCACCCGTAACAGAGGTGTGTTGATATCGCCCACGATGTGGTTGTCGATCACGTCCGAGTAGACGTAGAGTCCGTACATACCCGACTTCATATCCATCGGGATTTGGCCATGGTCCTCGGATGGACCCGTGTAGGTCGGGTGAGCGAGACCCAGCATTTGCTGTAGGATAGGACTCAGTACGACACTCATGTTGGCGGTGAGGAGGATCTGAGCCTTGTCGTTGTGTGCGTTGTAATCGAAGTGCACGTGATTCTTGAGGGGAAAGGATTTGACGGGTGTTGAAGTATTCGTGACCTCCCGTAGAGCCTTATAATGCAACAGTCTTGTCAGCCCCTGCATGAACTCCTTGGGGGTATCGTATTGGCCTTCGGGGAGGGTGAGTCGGGTGTTTTTTCCTTCGTAGGTCACCTCGTACTACACTTCATTGGCTCGCACGTTGTGCCACGAGTTAGGGTATTGGATATCCACGAGGCCACATTCCCATCGTCCAAGTAAATGCAACGGTTGCGGTAATTGGGTCACGTACTTGGCCAAGGTGTTGTCAGGAAACACATCCAGCGAACTGTTACTGGGTAGGGTGAGGTAAAACATGGCGACTGAGCTGTCCTGCTGCTGCTGTTGGATTTAATAGGTGTTCTAGGCCTTGGGCGGTTGTGTCCGGCGTCGTGTTCGTCGCGGTGACTTGCTACGTGTCACGGCTCTGGAGATGTGGGGTGTCTTGATCAAGGGTAGTTTTTTTAAAGGAGTGAAAAGAAGGTGCCCGTTGTTGTGGTGTTTTTGGGGGTGACTCCGGTTCCCATTCGGCTTCCCAAGGAGGTAGTGGGCCACTCGGCGATTGCTGGGTCCACTGCATCCAGGCCCAGGGCTGGGGGTTCCCCACCAATTCCTGTGGTACATGCATGTCTTTCAAGCCTTGAGCGAAGACCTCCCATCCTCGAGGATCCGTGTGCGACCTGCGTTGACGCATCAGGTCATTCACTAAATCCGTCATGTGAGTACCAGGGACCACCTGATTCTATACCAGTAGTTCACCTTTATCATTCCAAGTCATGTTAGGATTCTGTTTCATCCATTGTAATACTAGGCCAGCTTGTTTCTTGAACGATGCAGGTACACTCTTCAGGACTTCGTCTTCCACCCACTGTGGGGCTGTGGGTGGTACCCCTGGTAATGGCGGCTGTTGGAGCGGTACTGAGGTCGGCGGTGTGTCGTGTGGTGGTGGTGGTGGTGTTAATGGTGCTGGGGTAGAGAGGGTTTTGTATTGGTCCATGAACGTCATGTACCGTTGAAGCGTCTCATTGTACCGTTGTACTTTCTCACTGTCGCTTAACCCCGGTCTTTGTAAGATCTGTTGCATCTCTTCATCGAGGGTGTTTATGGCCTTCACCGTAGGTGGGACAGGGTAGGGCGATTGGAGGTTTTGGAGGAACCGTGGTTCGACGAGGACCATTGTTTTCGTGTGGTTCATTGTCGGCCGAAGAGTCCACCCAATACTGGACCCAACACGGAAGCGGCCAACGGTGCTAAGATGGCCCCGAGAAAGCCGCCTTTCTGTAACACCTTTTTCTTTTGTGTTTGAGAGACTCGCTTCTGGAGTAGGGTTCGGAAACCTGTCTTATGCTTGGTCAACTTGGTCTGTGAGCCGGAGTCAGTGGTGCGTTGCCTTTAACAGGTTGTACCCGATCTCGCACAGACAGCGTACAAGGTCAGGGTCCGCACCGCGTACAATGGTTCGGACCAACTCGGGTGGGGCCGTGTTCAATTCACGGAGCGTCGGGGCGTGCTTCCGTACTCGCGCAGACATCATGTACAACTAATGCTAGAACCCACAACTCTGCTCTTTTTATCCTTTTGTGGGCTACCTCCTGAATATCGAACAGAGACAAAGTCAACCATGATGTGGTATTAATTCTTTTTATTATCCCCATCATCAAACACACACACTCCAGCTGGGGGAGCCACTGTGGGTGTGTTTACATTAGTTTTGCATGTAAACGTGGTGGGTCTCTCCGGGAAAGATTCCGGCCCGTAGTCGAAAGTGATCGGGGGTCCCTTGCTTGAGGTCGAAGAGCATATACCCGTCCTGAGGGGTTGTCGCATCTTTAAAGGCTTCCAACGCAAACGGTGTGCGGCCGGGATACATCTGTCTCGCCAAGTGCAGCAGTTGAGTGGTATCTCTCGGGTTTTTGAAGACCATCAGGTAGTGGGCATTTAAGCTGATGTTCCGATGTTCTTTGTTTTTACTGAACGGATTCTGCACAATGTAGATGATGCTGAGCCGTCGATGATGGCTGCCTTTGGTAAAGAGTTGGGTGACGCGCGCATCCGTCTCCGCCATGAGATCATCCAGAACCACCAAGATGTCGGCCAAGTTAGGTGGGCCTTCCACGAACGTGATATGGGGCATTGCTGCATAAGCTGCCTGCCATTCTCCATAACACCACACGGCTCGGGCAATGGGTGGGGTGATCATGATATCAGCATGTTGCAGGAGCTTCCTGACGAAGTGCGTTTTGCCGGAGCCCGTCGGTCCTGCGATGACGCAAGTGAAAGGATGCTGCCACCGAGGGTCCATGGTTCGAGCTGTATGCGCTGTCCTGGTAAATCGCTCTTGTAAATTTGGAACTTTGTGAACTGGAGGGTACAACGTCGGTCGTCCTTGTCGATGGGCGTTCACTGTGAGTGATGAAATCCGGTGGGTTTTCAGACGTAGTGGGTGTACTTGGTGTAGGTGTTGACTGTATACTTGGTGTGGAGCTCGATGTGGCTTGTACACGTGGTTTGGTGGTGGTGATGACTGGGTTGGTTTCGATCACGGAGGTGACTGGTGTAGAGAAGTTCTGTAGACTGGTTTGACTGCCACTCACAGCTGGAGTTCTAAGGTTGGTTAAGTAGAGTGCTGGCATAGGCTATGTCGTAAAACACACCTCCGTACAACACACTCAGCAGGGTTAGCAATATCACCACAAAGCCCAGTTGCGCTTTGCGCGTTTTGGGAGACGCTGTGTTCAGAGGCAGCTGCTGTTTGTCCATAGCACCGTGGTCGAACGTGGAATGAAGGATGACGGTAGTGGTGTCTGGCTTTATAGTTGTTTCACCTGGTTGGGCGCGACCCAGGAATTGAAGGAACTGGGCCAGCATTGCAATTTGACAAAATGAAATAGTTTGCCACGTCAGCGTTCCGTTTTCAAAATCTGCTCCACTGTGTAGTAGTCTTGCTTTGTTTTTACGACAGGCTGTAATTCCGTCTCGTAAAACGTCCCTAGCCATGGTTCCCCTTGAAGATCTTCCAGCTCATAGACTCGCTGCTGTCGGGGTAGGCGCCGTTTAATCAGGAAGTGCTCATCGCTCCAGTAGGGCAAGTAGCTTTTCTCAAGTTGACCTTTGACTTTACTGATCCGTACAAGGTCCCCGACCTTGAACACCTCCTTCGGCGTTCGCTGCGATTGCCTGGGGTACAACACACGCCGGACTTGGGCTTCATTGCGTTGGGTGACGGTAATGGGGGCTCTCTCTATACTCCGGTGATAGGTTCGATTGTAACCACTCACGGGAGAACATCGATGTACCGCCTTGTATTCTTATAGGTGAAATATTTATACATGCGGCCTTTGAATGTCCTGTTGAACCTTTTCACAACGGAAGCCTTGATCTCGTTGTACGTATGGAAGAAAAACACCTTCTGGGCTTTCAGAAACTGTTGGAACGGTCTGTTGAGGAATTCCGTGCCTTCGTCGGTTTGCAAATATAAGGATTTACGCCCGGTCTTGAAGATGTCCTTGAACGCCGCTATGAGATTCGCCCCCGTTTTCGTCAGGATGGGTACCACCAACGCATATTTTGACAGGATATCGATGCACGTCAACATATACCGATTCCCATCGTTGTGTTTGGCAAAGGCGCTCATATCGACCAAATCCGCTTGCCACTGGGCATCTATTACTTCCACGATGACCCGGTTCCGTAGAAAATGGCGACGGACAGATCGATGTAAGGTATAGGTGTCCTGTGTTTTTAACCAATCTCGGTTGTATCCCCTGGGGTTTGGCCGCTCGATAGAGAGCCGACAATGCACTATAGGCCGCCGGACTGTCGGGACTGTAGTATAAGTTGTCCAACACCTTCTCCCAGCTCTTCATGGTGACAAATGATGATGGACCCTGGCTCTATCGTTTATTTATAACGGGTACATCTTGGGCCGGAGTTTCTTTCTGATTTTCTTCGTTGGCTTCTGCCAGCACATTGTCCATGGTAAATGACCAGTCCAACTCGTCTGATGACCGCTCTTCCTCCGTAAGCACTTGATCCACATCTGGCACGGCATCTTCCAATGCAGACCATATAACAGGGTGAAGGGTAAAATGCACTGTACCCCATCTAGCCGAGCCAATTGAGCAAAGAAGGGGCCGCGTCGGATGTACACATCGTGACACAAGTGGATGAGGTCGCCGTCCAGTTCACCAGACAACACCCGTTTGAATTTGGTCCAGCCCTCCCGGGACAGACGAATGTGAGACGGGCACGGTTGTGTAGGGTCTGCATCACAGATGTCTCCCACCTCCTCCATGATATCGACCTTATCCGCATTGGCGTGCAGGAAGACCTCGGGGGTCAAGCTGGGAAACGCCCGTATTATATGCTCCGTCATGGTCAGTACGTGAATGGTACAAGATTTGACTGTCGTATTTATGGGAAGAAAAAGTTTATGACGTGAGATCAAAGGATCGGGTGGTCATGTCACTGGGCTGACTGAGTCTAGCCGGCCGATGATCAATGACATCGTCGTCTGCCTCCGCTTCATTGCTAGGTTTGGTAATTTGTTCATTGGGTTCTGCCGCCGCTTCACTCATGGCACGAGCCCACTCCAACTGAACAGCTGACCGCTCGTCCGGTGTAAACAGCTGGTCCACAATAGGCACCACTTTCTCGAAGACTGTCCACAGATCGGGGTCTAGGGTGAAGCCTCGCGTAGGGTCTTGGTAACGGCCCAGGCGTGGGAAGAAGGGTCCACGGTGTACGTAGATGGCGTTGTCTATGTGGGTGAGGTTTCCGTCGAGCTCACCGCTCAACACCCGTTTAAATCTGATGCAGCCGTCACGGTGTAGCGTAACCGTATTCGATACGGTCTCAGCGCGCGACCAGCAAACATCTCCACGGTCTTCAACGATGGTGACTTTATCTTCATAGACGTGTAACCCCACCCGGGGTGTAAGGGGAAGGATGGCGGGTAGGACTGGTGACATGGTTGACCCAATGACGAACGGTGAATGACACACACTTTCACTGTCTCTAGTATTTATGGTCAGGATCCTCGGTGACATAGTTGACGCAATGACGATCGTTGAATGACGCGCACTGTGACTGACCCTCGTATATATCGGTTGCACATAAGCGCATCTGTGGAGGCTCTGAAGAGCCGTTCTTTTTCTGCCGTTGTCGTTGCCACAGCGTCAGGGACAATAGGGCAAAGACCATTACTAGGCCAACAAGCCGTGGTTGGTTCCGGCGTGAGTGCTCGTGGTCCATAGTCCGGGCATCAAGGATGGCTGTCATAGTCCAGTAGTGGTGAGTGATAGCACACCTCTCCATCGAGTGCACTCTGACGAGGACCGCTTCTGTGAACTCTTTCAGGATCTGGCGTCGCTCCTGGTTGTCGTCGCCATCTGCAAACATGGACCGAACCACTGCTTGGTAATCCGTGAGTGAATTAACCACGGTCGCATGCTGTAAAATGCGAGTCGCATAGGGGTGGGTGTCCGTCATGGCTCTGCAACCGTAGGAATGGGGGTGTGGGATCCAGAGGGGCGTGTTTTATAGACCATGTCACACATGCGCACCTATACGTAGCTCTACGGGTGTAGTTCGTGATACGTACTATTCTGATTGATTAGTCCAATAAAAGAGAGCAACAACAACAAAGATTAGAGGTCAATCCTTTTATTATGCGTGAATCGGGTGTGACCTGGGTAGGAAACATGATAGGAATGCATGTACTGAGCTGTCTGTGGGGTTACCCCCCCCAGAATTTCGCTGACGTCCGTGTCTTCATCCGGGAACTTCACGTCCGCGCCTGCATCCGGGTATGTATGAGGTTCTTGAGGAGGCGACTGCATGTAGTGAGCTGTATGTGTATTTTTTTTTTCATCCGGGCACTTCACATCCGCGCCTGCATCCGGGTACTTCTATGTAGGTGTATAAAATGTCCCGGATGTAAAATCCGCTGCCCACACATACACACACACACACACACACACACACACGCGCGCGCAATGCGGCTCAGTCATACACCAATACATCTCGGTCCTCGAGTTGGAGGTAGATGAACTAATTGTGCTAAAAATAGATCACCAGCAAGCGTGCTATAAAAGTGAAGCGGCCTGGCCGTTTCATCCGACACTTTGTCAACCACCAAGATGTTCACTTGCACAACTTGCAGTTTACTCGTCTAGATAGGTCTAGGTCAATTTCCCCACTGACCGACCTAGCCCGTCTACGCAGCTACGTGGAAGCCATCTTCAATGACCAAGCTACGGTCTTCAGATTGAATGTCGCTTTCAGGTACATCTTACGTCACAAAGAGACGGACCAGTTACGGTATTATTATGCCAGTAATAACAGCCATGTGTTTGACCAACCGTTCACCATCATTAACCGGGTGTCGCTAAAGACGATGCTGGAGAAACTGGACACCGTGGATCCCTTGAGATGGGCACAACGTCAACGCCCCAACACACATTGGATCGCAGAGAGGGTGACCAATGTTACGTTCTTCGTTACCAAGCTGACCAACCACCCCCATCGACTGAATGCGTCACCCTTGCACTGATGAATAGCATAACATGCCGTATATACTCTCTATGTCTACATGCTGATCGTTGACTTGAGCTCAGTAAACACTTGTACCTAATGTGACGGTGCGTTAAATAATAAAACATGGTGTTTGATAGTTCAATTTGTTTTGCTGTGAACATACTAAACATACCCCGGGCGGCTCCCCCAGCCTGGGTATGATGTAACATTGGGGATAATGAACTGTATAAACATTGCTGAACTTGTTGTTATTCACGACAACCGCTTTCCGCTATACTTGGATGAAATATATACCCCGATGTTATATAATGCCCTGGCACACTTCCGAAACTTCCCTTTAACCCGCGCGCGCTGCGGCCGGGACGGGCTGGGGGAAACCCGGATGTTGAAGAGGTTCCGGATGTTGAAAAGGTCCCGGATGTTGAAGGGATCCCGGATGTTCTAGTACATGCATTCCATACGTCTAAGGTCTAAGGAAAAATTAGAACTCTTCTGTGTTCGGAGGTCGGAGGTCTTTCTGAAAACCGGAAGTGACGTCACACACTTGCGCAGACCGACCAAACCACGTGACCTGCGCAGGAGAATGTTGAACACGAACGACACACTAGTCCAGGCGGATGCTTCCTCACGTATGCTTCACATTGATACCTCACTCGACTCCATCGGACCATTAGTGGCCCACTTCGACCCCAAAACGTCTATTTCCATACCCTTTTCCCACAATTCTCTGTCTGCGCATCCGCAGAATGTTGAAAACGAACGACACACTAGTCCAGGGGGATACTCCATCACGAATGCATGACATTGATACCTCACTCGATCCAATCGGCCCAATCGCAGAATGTTGACAACGAACGATACACTAGTCCAGGTGGCTGCTCCCTCACGTATGCTTCACATTGATACCTCACTCGACTCCATCGGACCATTAGTGGCCCACTTCGACCCCAAAACGTCTATTTCCATACACTTTCTCTACTGCGCATGCGCAGAATGACGTCATTTCCACGTCACACCCAGCCCGTTGGATACTCCCTCACGTATGCTTCATATTGATACCTCACTCGACCCTATACAGATTGCCGAACATTCTCACGAAAACCCACGTATTTGGGACTACTTTCTGTCCGCGGAGGCAGACCGCATCACAGCGGAGGAATACATGCCCCCAAGGTTACGCCCCATTCACCCAGACCGGAAGTGACGTCATACATTTGCGCAGAACACTCCTGCCCAAACCCTAATATATCGATCAAATATAAAAAGGATAAACATTAGATGTGACGAATTGTAACTCACTTAATGCTTCCTTGACACCGGCCGAAGCCCGTTCCCAAAGGATGCATTGGCGTCCGACGGGTCCCTTTAGTGCTCGAAACGCGCTTTCTAATGGAAGGTACTGGAATAGTGTGCGGTGCATTGGTCAGCCTGTTCATGAGAGTAACCATTTCAATGCAAGCTGTCGATATAGAAGGGTCCAGGAGATAATACTTTATGAAAGTAGCCTCAGATCTCCACTGAACAATGTCCATAATGTCACTAAGTGAAGCTCCCTTAAATAACGCTTCTGAAATGGCTACCGCTCGGGTCTCATGAGCTTTTGCGAAAACAAAATCCTTAGTCTGGGCAGCTGTATAGACCATCTGAATGGTTTCAACAATCCTTGGAAGCTGGTTTGTGGTTATTGATCTGATGAGTAAGCCACAAATGCTTGTCTGGAGTTCGAAGGTATTTGGTAGCTTTGATATAGTACTTCACAGCACGCACCAGACAAAAAATTTATCTTCAGGAGAAAACTTCCCTAGGTCAGCTAAAACCAGTGGTTTTGCGCCATGTTTGATTGTCTCCGTTTTCGAAACAAAGTCAGTATAATATATGGCGTATTTTGGGTCATTTCAATAGATTTTCCAGAAAATTTGGAGTACGTTCCGAGGAAAGAAAATTTATCTCGGGTTAGATTTGCATAACTGGCTTGTATGTTGAATTAATGGTATGAGCATTCCCATGAAGAAAATATGTACTTTTATATGGGTTTTCTGCCTAGTTTGGCAACCCGGAAAGACGGAAGGGCTATACCAAGGGTCTATTTCCAGCAACGTGAGGTCTACTGCGGACTGCACCCTTAGACCCGTATCGAAAACCAGGGTGGATTGTCGATATGGCAGACCGGTAACCAGATATTATGACTGGTTGTAGTCCCTTTTCTTCGTATAAATATACGAAAAAATCTGCTACTTCTCCCAGAGTGGTTTGACAGGGCCTCTTTTTGTTTTTCTCGCACCACTTCGAGAACAGACTGAGTTTAGTGTTATAACCCCGTCTGGTGGAAGGCCTTCTACATTGCGCCATGAGAGAGGCAGCTTGTTGAGAAAAGCCCTCCTGGTGTCGAGAGTCGTAACAGATTCCAGGCATATTCCAGAGTTGTCGTGAACTCGATGACTCAGGCATTGTGTGAGGAGCTCTACGACTAGGTCGAGGAGACTTGTGAACCACGATCGTGTGAGCCAGAAAGGAGCGATTAGAATGACTTGGCAATTCTCGCTCTCGATCTTTTTGAGACCAATTGAAGTCAGTATGGTCGGAGGATACGCGTAAACGTACATTCCTGACCACGGGATCGCTATGGCATCCACGAGGACTTCTATCCGTATATAGGACTCGACTCGATTCCGGCTGATGCAAGGGGGAGGTTGTCCCGGTTCCGCCACCAGCCGAGGGATGATAATAGATTTGAGTCTATCATGATTGGTTGGTTCAAATGAGCCGTGCTATGTTTCCAGAATGACAATAGGAACATTTGGATGGGTCTGCACCGAAGTGGACCATAGTTGCCCACTTCTCCCAGACTGACCAGTCGACCCAGAAGTCGCAAGAACTCTCTTGCCGGGAGAGCTCGGCAGGTGAAAAACATCGTGAGCAGATCCAGAGCAGCCAGCGAAGGCTGGACCCGCCCGACCCGGAGATCGAACTGAACCCCAGATGTATGAACAACTGATGAGGTCAGCGCTGACTTAGGTATGTTGACCATCCAGCCGCTGAGGAGCGCATGGAATGTGTCAACCTGATCGCATAGGCGACCGTCGTTTCTGATGATCCCTTTCCCAACCAATCATCGATGTAGGTGCTGATATCCACACCACACCTCCCTAGGACGACCGATAGAGCATTCACTACTCGTGTGAAAATCGGAGGGGCATATGTAATTCGGAACGGTTTTGCTTGGAATTCTAATATCTTGCCGTCGGTACTTTTTGAAATCCGAGTGCATCGGTAAGTGAATGTACGCGTCCTTCAAATCTATTGATGCGGCCCACATCGAAGAGTTTCCATCTTGAACCTCTCAATGCGAATGTAACGGTTGAGTGACCGTAAATTGAAGACCGTTCGCCATCCCCCGGCTTTCTTGGTCACCAAAACATCATGGTGTAACACCCCGGATCCGTTGCCGGATCCTTCACCTCTCTTACAGTCGCTTTGGCGAGGAGGGAAGTTACCTCGTCCCATATGATTCAAATCCTCCCGATGTTGGTGGCCGGTCAGGAAGAAGGCGAACTACTGTCGAACCTTAGAGGCCGCCTTCAACCGGTTAACTTCGGATGGAGGGCCTCTGAAGAGCTGAGGGAACCCGGGCGGATGGATCTACGAATGGATCAAGCTCTAACGAAGGCAGCTCGGGCCGGCGGCTGTCCTGTTAGCGATCGCTTCACGGGATCCTGCTGCTTTGTGTTTGGAGGGACACCACACACTTTGGCAACATACGCTAACAACCTAGTCCAAGAGGAGATATGGCCGAGTGTGAGAAGATATGAGCCTCTCGGCATCTTCTGTTAGGCGGCAGCCCGCGGATGAGCCGCATCGATGATGTCATCGATGGAACCCATGTGCTCCGTGTTCAAGTCAACGGAAGGGACGAAGTCCTCACCGGACGTTGCACCGACCACCATATGCGAATCCTCTAGCAACCGGTCATCGGCAGAGCCGATAACGGAGTCAGATGAAGATCCTACGTCACCCGAGGGGCTTGACCCAGAGGATTAGGTTTGCCCTCCGTTCAACGGGGAACCATCGCGGCCCATGCCGGATGTCCCAGGTTGAACGGAGGCACGATGAGCTCAGGCCAGGGGCCCGGTATCAGAGCAATCACGACCACCATAAGACGTCGGAATCATGAGCCCATGTCGGCCGTAGATTGATCGACCTCACCCTCGGCTTGGCTGGTGGACCGTCCCGTCGAGCGAAGATGTCTCCCTATCCAATCCGTCTTCCGTTGAATCCCGGGTGAGATTAGACGGTGTCTCACTATTAGTTAAAGCCGAAATAGGCGCATGCAACGGTTCAGGATGGGGGGCAGGAGTCTCAGACGGGCCGTGTGAAGACTTGGCTGGAGCATTGGACTTGCATGACCTGCGCTTCTTCCCCATATAGGGGACCATGAACACCAGTGCGCTTGTCTCAGTGTTCCCTGCCGTGTCCTGGGATAGACACAGAACACGGTAGAGTTGAGCGAAATGTGCATCAACTTCCGACTCGGGTATAAATCTCCCTACGGGTTAGGATCCCATAGCAAGATCCGAAACAGTAGTACCCGGGTTCAAGGCCGGTAGTGCCACCACGGACCAGGAACAAACTAACAGCCAGCACTGAAAGACTTCCTCCGGCCAGGCAGAGCATACCTCGCACCTATTCCCTTCCGTGCATTGCGAGGCACCCTTGACCGACCATTGATGGCATTTAGAGCAACTGGATGGGGAAGCTTTCCCAGATTTATCCGAGTCAGACATATTTCTGGAAAATATAGTTATGATTAAATTAGTGCCAATTAATCATATCATACGGAGCTTATAACTACCAACAGTGCCAGCTCTGGGCCTATAGAACGATCCCCACAGGTGCAGTCCTCGCATAATGTACTGCCCACCTAGAATGCCACCATAACACAATAGATGTCACTGTGTACAGAAACGAGCTCAATCAATGAAAGTACTCAGTTTCTTGATATTCAAGAAAGTAATGGACCCCAGCGTAACTGAGATCACTTGTATTGTAATACCCCTGCGTCTCACCATGCTAACTTGCTATACATATGCTATGTATAATATTATCGATAAGGTACACCATACATACAGCCAAACTATAATACTGGAGCGAAAAGAATGTTTGGAACGTGAAATACTCTTAAACAGTATTTTATTTACGTAACATGTGCTAGAAAAAATACCTCGCATCTTTCTACTAATATACAGACAACAACGTGCTGTTGTTGTTCGTTATAAATACACTGTTCTCTGAAACGCAAACTCAAAGTGCGAATTCTTTAGTACAGCGCTCATGCTATTGTATAGCTGTACTGCATGTACATGTATAAAATCCTTTTGTGCCAAGGTATATACCCAACTACCTAGAGGATATTCGCGCAAAGAATCTACAGTAACAAAGAGGTTAGGTAACTTCTCCAACAACGGATTCTGTGACCCCAGCGCACTACCTCAAGAGAGGTTTGCTACCGGTATATCCTTCTACCAGTGTCATGGACACCCAGTAACATGTCAACGAGAGTCCATTACTAGAACAGTTGTGCACAACGTAACCTATGGTCGTAAAGGCCAATTCCGAGTCGTGCCATAGCTTGTCGTGCCACATTCAACACATTTATCACAATGGTATACGATTTATACAACGTATATATTATTCTAAATGCAGAGCTAGAATAATCCCGTCGTGAAAGCATGAACCCAATCATGCTGTTTTACAGAATGGCTAGCGCCACACTGAGCGGTCACATTCACGGAGAATTTCTACTGTACATACATTTTTAAAATAAAATACAGTGAAATGCGGTGAGGAATTTGGCATAATGAGAAAGTACATAAATGTAAAAACTCACGGACCAATACAAGAGGCTTGAAAGCATGAATAGTAAATCCAATTGAAAAAAAAATTCTCCAATATAGTAGAGCACTACAAATTCATTTCAGTTCTATTTGTGCTTGAGAACAAAACTGAGGTCTGACTGGCGGGAATCTTCAGAGCGGTCAGGCAAGCCGGAATGTAAGGAGGCCCTAGAGGGAGTGTCCGAATTTCTGGCATTTGGTTTAAGAGGTTTAGAATTACCCCATCAGTATTGCATAATATTAATTATTATGCACAAGGTAAGTATAAGGTGTATTGATATAAAATATAAGCATGTCTTGATATAAAATATAAGCATTTCATGTTTCATATGGCACACGCATGGTTCTTCAAAGACCTTATAATATTGGATGAGATTAGTCTCATGGTACAAGCAAAGAAATTATGACGGAGCCCTAAAATCCCATTGAAATGCCATTTCCTAAATTCTTTCATTCATACAAAATGATTTACCGGTATGTAAAAAAACATGATGAACTTGATAGAATGAAATAAAATTTTGCATGAAATTTGAAAATGACATTAAGTATGTAAATGAAAGCTCGTGTGAAACACGAGCGAGAAGCATTTATCCCGATAATTCTATAATACATGATTTGGTACTAACAGGGCTTTATATCTCCCCAATTTGGGCACACCCCTTATTAGGTGTCATGTCGTGGTATTGGCCTGTGCTGGATTTGTCCCAGAGAGAGAGTTTTATGCTTGTTTAAAGAGCCATAAAATCCACAGGACTCCAATTATAAATTAGCTGAGATGTCCAGTGCAATCTATCAAAGTCTTATTAATGAGTAGTTCCATCAAGTCAGACAGCCAAGAACCGGGTCAGATTTTATTATCTACACTAGGAGAGGACCTGCTTTGGGCCATGCTAGATACAGCATATAGTCACCCCAGTCGCTCTCAGAATCTACATCTGTTTCCAATTAATTCACTAGCTTGAAAATCGGGATTTCCAGAATGCAGCTAACGTTAAGACTTTTCAAGATATAATGTGTTGAGGAAGAATAATGTATGGAGGAAGAATAATAAGTTGTTGGGAATAATAATCAGTGTTGAGAAGTGTATAACAGGAGTGTGAATACATTTTTGATATCAAAATACACTATACAAGTATTATCAATAAACTTAGCACATTCAACGCTTCCACTATGAGAACTTCTAGTGCCAGCAGTGTACCAATGTTTGTGGGAGGATCAGTTTGGTTTAACTTTCTCCAGGTGCAAGTGTTGGATAGCAGCAGTTTTCGTCAACATTTGCATGTATACCAAAATGCTGAATTGTTTTGATCATGTCTAAAATACTGGAACTCATAGCTTATACATATATGTGTAGCTTATACATATATGTATATAGCATCATGTGGTCTTGTCTGGTTTATAATTTAATCAAGTACCAAGTATTACCAGGGGCAAACCTGTCCCTTTATTCGCTTTTAATAAAATATAGATAAACTCACCCTCATATGCTCACTCTGTATTTTATATTATTTCATCGAAAGCAAAACTTATTTCATGGACGATATACACATACCGATACAAAAGGGTAGTTCTACCGAAATGTAGTAAATTGGGGAATATTTTTTTTCTAAATTTCAAATACTATTGTTATGGTAAAATTTTTATCACTGCACTCAATATATATAGATGGCAAATTTTTTTTCTTTTGTGAATTACCCTTTCCAAGCAAAACAAATACTGAGAAACCTCAATTGGCAAGAAGTTCTAGCAAATCTCCAGGGTAAATTCGTCGTAGTCCCAGCAGACAAGTCAAAGCTCCCAATAATAAATAATATAATATTCATATGTAAATATTACAATTACCAGATGCTGGTTAAGGAATTGAGCATAAACACACATACATATATCATCATCAAATAGGTCTGCTTACTCCCAAACTGCAGGAGTGAGTTAGGAGTTAATCGTCGCGTTCAGCGCTATTTCGGCCATATAGCGACTATCCATATAGCGACTATAACTATCCATGTACAGTCATCATGTAGAGGAAATTATTCTTCCCCTCGTGCTATATAACAGGCATGGTACAAAACTCATGCTGCTCACCAAAACTGCATGTAGTACTCTTGAAGATTTATTTAACAATCAGGCCCATACTTCATGTAGGAACTATTGCCTGGGTCTTTGACCAATTGTGTCTTTGAAAAGGCACTTGTGAATGTCTAGACACATTTTTGTCCCCAGACTTGACTATTGTATCCCCGGACTTGGCTATTGTATGCATTGTCTCGTGAATAAAGTATGAATCAACAATCACAATATGTTTCCCAAGGAAAGGGGTATTTGTCTTTCAACCAATCATAACGACATAACAAAGGTATACTGGACGCCCAAAATGCACATTCTCGTCTCGCGAGACTCCCTACTGCGAGAAAGAGACTCACGTGTAAATGGGAGCCATCCCCCCAAAATTTGGGGGGTGAATAGGCGGCGTATGATTTTTACCGTCTGTATCCGGCTTGTCATTGACCTGCTGACTCCGCCGAGTTAGAAGCGAATTGCTAAACATAACGTGGGCTATATAATTGGAAAATGACTCTTTCCGTTTCGGAGCATATCAATCGCGAACAAATTATTGTCGGTATGTACACTTGGCCGTGAAAGCGAGTTATCTAATACAGGAAGTAGTTCGTACAGTTCCGATCCATTCTCAAAGAGAGCCGTGTCTACCGCAAGACGGTACATCTTCGGAAAATTTATCCCGGGTTCTTAGTGTGACATGTACTTGATCAGGGCAAGGCAGTTGCAGCATTTCTGTTCTTCATTCACTACATAGTACTGTTCACACGCCCTATGATATGTACTTTTGTTGCTATCATTATGCAAGTTTTGTTGTTATAAAAATAAAACTGAACGTTGAACTTTATTTATGGCCTACTCGTTTGACGCAGCAGACATAAATTTAGTTGACCTAGATTCTGCATTGAAGATCAACCATTGAAACGCAGAAAACAACGAATTACGTCAATTATACCGTATTTTCGCCTGCATGTTGTCTGATCGTACTATTCTTGTTTATCTGATGATGCTAAACAATAATGATCTTGTGATCTTTGGGTTAGGTCATAAATTTTCTGAAGATGTACCATTTTGCGTGTCTGCCGGCGGGAGAATAGTCCCGGTCAAGCGAGTGATGTCATGCTGCCTCGCTTTGAGATTGGAGATTAAAAAATGTCACCAGTTTACATGAGAGTCGCTTTGGTCTCCCGCGGGTAGACACGGCTCTCTTTGAGAATGCCAAAATGCATAATCACCACACAAAACTAGATTCATAGCTGGTTCTGGAAGCTGCACCACCCAGCTTCTTTCGATCCTGTTGACGAGGGCCCTTCAGGAGGTAAAAGCATTTTGGGAAAGGCATTGCGTCACTATTTCTAAAAGCCCTGGCATTGAATGTATGTGGATATTGAAAAACTAAAAATGTCTTACGGAAGAGCTTGATGCTAAAGGTCATGGCATGCACGTACTGTACAGACATGTATCCAAATTGGATTTCACGACCCTCTATACTACAACTCCTCAGGACCTTATTGAATGTCGAAGTTTACTAATAGTACCTGTGTTCAAGAAAACTGATCGCACTGAGATATATTAATTTCAGAATCCATAAAGCATTCCCTAGCTATATACTACATACAGGGGATATAATTTATGGGATGTTTCTTTGTTTATAGAGTTTCTTGAATTTCTTATCAAAAATATCTTTGTGAAATTTGACCACACAAAGTATCAACAGCATATAGGTATTCCAATGGGTACTAATTGTGCACCCATGTTGGCTGACCTGTATCTGTTCTCTTATGAATATGATTACATGTATATGCAGGCGCTTTCAAAAACCGATCAATTCAAAGCCCATCCCTTCTCACCAAACGCTATATAGAAGATCTTCTTGCTGTGAATAATCGCTATATAAATGACGCACCTTGACTGGTTTCGAAGATTTGTATCTAATACCGCTTATGCCGGTGCTAGGAGCCGTGTGGTCATATCATCCAAGTTGCCACATGAACAGGTACAATAAAAGCGTACCTGAGATACAACACATATCACGAATCGTTAGATTCTTGTATGTGCTTTAGAATAAGTTAACCAGAGGACTATTCTATGAAGTCATGTGACGCAGTCAGTATGTCGGCACCTCTTCCCACTTCCCTTATATGTGTTGTAATTGAAGGAAATTACAGATAGCCCTAGAGGCACATCATATTTAGACCTATATCTCTATAACTCTCGTGGACTTTATTGCAATTTTGACATGATAAACTATCCATTTCTGGACAGTAATATTCCAGTGGGACCTGCATATGGTGTATACATATCTCGCCTAGTAGCATTTGCTGGATTCTGTGTTAAATGTGACGATTTTAATCAATGTCACAAAACAATATTGCAGAAACTTATAAAACAGGGCTATTCTACTAAGCGCCTCCACTCAAAGTTTCTCAATTTGGCGATACATATCGCATCGTGATAGCAAAATACGAGCGTAGCGTGCAAGATCTATGGCGTTACGTTTCGTAACTTGTGTCTAATTTCGCTTAGGGCTAGGTACCGTACGAACCCATGTAAATCAAGATCTTCATGGTGGTCTTCTGAGCAGTCACAATCACAGCGTGACTGAGATACATCATTCTCTAGATGACGACTTTACAACAAATATCATACGGATTAAGAATACTGATCAGCGATACGAATTCGATATTTTGGAACATCATGATGTCTTGCCGGCATCATTGAAAACTGTTGACCGCTTCTCTTTTGCAGGAAACTAGTCTATGTTCATGTATACTTGTCTTTTAGAATTTGGTGATGATGTTGGTATAAGGAATATGCAGGTCTTTGGATTATGGACGCGTATATTCTTTAAATAACGACAGCTGAATTATGAATGACGGACTAGACGCTTGTAATCGAAAAGGGCTGTATGCGGCAGGCAACCATGTACCCTACAAAGACCGGAAATGTCTATTTGTAATTTTGACAGTTATATTTAACGTGTGTGGATTATATACATATGATATTTTTTTCCAGATTTGTTCCTCCGTGACGAATCAGATGAAAGCTGTAAACCTACAGACCAATTGTTTCACACTAACTTCGGCTTTTGTTTTCAAGCCGATAAATAAATCTAGTATCTGGTATTTTTATATTTCCTACAAACACTAACTTTGTGTACATTTTTGGAACATCATCCTGTTTTTGTCTTTGCCGCTAGGTGAAATCAGGACTTCTTGTAACAGTTTTAAGAAGAAGTAAAAGATGCATAACGGTAAAGACATTTCTATCGTTAACTATTTTGAACATGGCATCTTAATCAGTGATACTATGGATTGTATTATTGATATTATTGGTTTTATTGGTTATCGGATTATCATCATATGATTATAACATAAATGAACGGTCAAGACAATTTAAAGGCATACGGACGTATACCAGGTACATTGAATACAACCGGGAATCTGTTGATCAACGGTCTCTTGTACACGCTCGAATGAAAAACATCCGCTGCTAACTAATCACGTGATTTTTGCCACAGGGCACCCTCTTTTGAATATGTCTTCAAAACTAATAGATCGTACCGCTAATGATAAAGACAAAATTTCTGGGACAGGGTAAAAACTAAATAAAAAACCTTCATATATTTTCGGTTTTAAGGTAAATATTACACGTTTATGTTTATTTATAAGATAAATTTTGTTTATACTGTAAGCCAAAATTCTTGCTGGCATACACTATTTTGTCAAATGAAAGAATTCATCTTGTAATTGGGATACCCTAACAAAACGTAGTAAAGTACCAGTTTCGGTTCATACTCCATGTAAGAATCACGAGGCAATGCATACAATAGCCAAGTCTGGAGACAACAATATGTCCAGGCTTGAGCCTTTTCAGCTGCACAAAGACTCAGACAATAGCCTCCTACATGAAGGATCTACCAAAGTTTCCCCCAACATTTCACATTTATTCCATCTCAGAGGGTTCAAAGGCAGCTTTCTATAGTGGGGGAGGAATCTGCACTGCCTCTTTTGATATCAGAGATGACTATAACGACGTTATATTTTATACTGATCGTAGCACAATAGAACAATATTAGATGCTGTGGCAATAAGTGTGTTGTAGATATACATAGTATTATATCATTGTTCTCTTCTTTATTGCTTATTTTATGATGATGTTGCAATATGTATTACTCATGTATTTGCTCGGCCTGTAATAGGTGCATTGCAAATCAATTCAAATACTTAGTGCGCCTTACACCGTCTGTGGGACGTCGTGGCAATGCAGGGAATGGAACAGTTGTGTTAACAACGTTGCATTGTGCCATGGTTTAGCATTCCATAATAACATCACAAGTTCCAACATCCTTGTGGCGCAGTTGTTAAAATTAAAGTCGTAAAGCAAGAAAGTTATAAATTCTAAAGTCTGGAAAATTATCTTGGAAAAGACGTAAACTTGCAAAAGTACATGTATCACAGTTGCACTTTAAATGAATGATCATGGTGCCGATTAAGGTAAAGACTGCTGGCGATGTGCACTGAACTGGGTAGTATATTACCTGTATATAATAGGAATATTCATAGTTCATAATATTGTCCATTTTGAATAATAAAACTAATGGTGTATTTTCTTGTTAATAAGATTAATGGGTGAAAATTCATATTGATGGATTTAATTT